>CM042392.1:32128656-32178656 GCA_023634145.1 Thymallus thymallus | reverse complement strand
TGAACTAACTAACTGTAAGAATAAACATGTATGAACTAACTAACTGTAAGAATTAACATGTATGAACTAACTAACTGTAAGAATTAACATGTATGAACTAACTAACTGTAAGAATTAACATGTATGAACTAACTAACTGTAAGAATTAACATGTATGAACTAACTAATTGTAAGAATTAACATGTATGAACTAACTAACTGTAAGAATTAACATGTATGAACTAACTAACTGTAAGTCGCTCTGGATAAGAGTGTCTGATAAATGACTAAAATGTAAATGTTACTCACTTCAACAGCACCTTTCTTGGTGAAACATGGTCGCCGTGTGTGTGTGCATGTGTGTGTGTTTTTGAGTGTGTAACAGAGCCAATCATGCCAACACATTGAGGAACTGTGAACAGTCTATCCAGAGATGCCCGGGGGCTGGTATGACTGTAACACCCACCATCAGAGTCCCAGCCCAAAGAGGATTCCTACTCCTCCTGCCCCAACACTAACACTACGGTGCTCTGTTCATTACTCTACCCCCATGTAACATGTGCTCAGCTTGGGGCAATGACAGAGTTCCTTAAGTAATGTTAACAGAGTGTGGGTTGCAAAATGTTATGAGCAGAGTCTTATGGTTTCTGTGTCTTCATTAAAAAAAGACAGGATGAGGAAGTGGTGAAACGGAGGGATATGTCCTAGGAGAAGAAAAATAGAAGAAAAGGAAGAGGGAGTGAAAAGTATCAGGAGGTATCAGGCGGTATCCAGATGTATCAGATATTAGAAGGTATCAGGATGTATCAGATATTAGGAGGCATCAGGATGTATCAGGAGGTATCAGGAGGTATCAGGTGGTATCTGGATGTATCAGATATTAGGAGGTATCAGGATGTATCAGATATTAGGAGGTATCAGGATGTATCAGATATTAGGAGGTATCAGGATGTATCAGGAGGTATCAGGAGGTATCAGGCGGTATCCAGATGTATCAGATATTAGGAGGTATCAGGATGTATCAGGAGGTATCAGGAGGTATCAGGCGGTATCCGGATGTATCAGATATTAGGAGGTATCAGGATGTATCAGATATTAGGAGGTATCAGGATGTATCAGGAGGTATCAGGAGGTATCAGGCGGTATCCAGATGTATCAGATATTAGGAGGTATCAGGATGTATCAGGAGGTATCAGGAGGTATCAGGCGGTATCCAGATGTATCAGATATTAGGAGGTATCAGGATGTATCAGATATTAGGAGGTATCAGGATGTATCAGGAGGTATCAGGCGGTATCCGGATGTATCAGATATTAGGAGGTATCAGGATGTATCAGGAGGTATCAGGAGGTATCAGGAGGTATCAGGAGGTATCAGGAGGTATCAGGAGGAATCAGGAGGTATCAGGATGTATCAGGAGCTATCGGGAGGTATCAGGAGGTATCAGGATGTATCAGGAGGTATCAGGAGGTATCATGAGGTATCAGGATGTATCAGGAGGTATCAGGATAAATCAGGAGGTATCAGGATGTATCAGGTATTGGGAGGTATTAGGAGGTATCAGGAGGTATCAGGATGTATCAGGAGGTATCAGGATGTATCAGGATGTATCAGGAGGTATCAGGATGTATCAGGTATTAGGAGGTATTAGGAGGTATTAGGAGGTATCAGGAGGTATCAGGAGGTATCAGGATGTATCAGGTATTAGGAGGTATCAGGAGGTATCAGGATGTATCAGGATGTATAAGGTATTAGGAGGTATTAGGAGGTATCAGTAGGTATCAGGAGGTATCAGTGGGTATCAGTAGGTATCAGATGAGAGAGAGAGAAAGAGCGAGAGAGAGTGAAAGAGTGTGATCGATCGAGAGAGAGGGGGGGGGAGAGGGAGAGAGAGAGACAGAGAGAGAGAGAGAGAACAAAGAGCGACTTCTAGATTGTGAGTAGATAAATATCTAGATATATATTGAAATTGCCCAAATCTTGTCAGAATCTGTTCCAAAACAAATCTCAAAGGCTGACAATACTGCTGGTCGCACTGTTCTCTTTGGAGAGTCTATCAAGCAGTACTTGACATTTCAATGTAAGTTAAACGATGAATACAGGGTATTCAGTGTCAGGGGGAACAAGATCATGCATATCATATTAGGAGTGCTGTTGTAGGCTCAGTTTTGTATTTTAGATCCCAATGGATAAGATTATATGGACAGTTGGGTAGCTGATCCGAGATCAGTACTCTTATTCTGACATTTACGGCACCAGAGGTCAGGGGCCTGAATGTTTCCAGAATTACATCCCTGTTGTAAGGTTGTACCCCAGCCACCCTAAATCCAGCCAGAAATACATCCTTGTTGTAAGGTTGTACCCCAGCCACCCTAAATCCAGCCTGAATGTTTCCAGAAATACATCCTTGTTTTAAGGCTGTACCCCAGCCACCCTAAAGCCAGCCTGAAATACATCCTTGTTGTAAGGTTTTACCCCAGCCACCCTAAAGCCAGCCTGAATGTTTCCAGAAATTCATCCCTGTTGAAATGTTGTACCCCAGCCACCCTAAAAACAGCGTGAATGTTTCCAGAAATACACCCCTGTTGTAAGGTTGTATCCCTGCCACCCTAAATCCAGCCTGAAATACATCCCTGTTGTAAGGTTGTACCCCAGCCACCCTAAAGCCAGCCTGAAATACATCCCTGTTGTAAGGTTGTACCCCAGCCACCCTAAAGCCAGCCTGAAATACATCCCTGTTGTAAGGTTATACCCCAGCCACCCCAAAGCCTTCCTGAATGTTCAAGGGGGCTGTAGCCAGTGGATAGGCGATTGCCACCATTCCAGAAATGTCATAAATTGACATTGTCTTCCTCGTCCAGGCATCACACGCTGTGTTGATGTGCCTCTTTAGCTGTCCGTAGAAAGACCTGTATAAGAGTTGAAGCCGATGGGAGCAATGGGGTGAGAATGAGAGCATAATTATGCCATTTTCTTAGGCATAATTTTCTTCCATCAATAGACAGATTAGACTTGTGGTTGTCCAAAAGGAGTAAACAGGGCTTTTCCTTTGAGCACTTCGTATGCTCAACAAAATGTTTCAGGAAGTCATGTGGTCAGCCCAGTCTGTCAGGTTTATGTACAGTGGTCAGCCCAGTCTGTCAGGTTTATGTACAGTGGTCATCCCAGTTTGTCAGGTTTATGTACAGTGGTCAGCCCAGTCTGTCAGGTTTATGTACAGTGGTCATCCCAGTCTGTCAGGTTTTTGTACAGTGGTCATCCCAGTTTGTCAGGTTTATGTACAGTGGTCATCCCAGTCTGTCTGGTTTATGTACAGTGGTCATCACAGTCTGTCTGGTTTATGTACAGTGGTCATCCCAGTTTCATCGACATTCTATATGTCTTCTGGTCCAAATTGATATCTCTGTAGCACTTTTGCTACATTGTTGAAGAAAGCATTAACATTTTCTCAGTTGAAGCTACTTGCCCTGGCAAGGCTAGTTGTCTCTGGCTTTCTCAGCGACAGCGTTGGGTGTCGCTTTAAGAAGCCTGTAACTCCAAGCTGGCCTTTTCTTTTTCTGCCCACATTGGTGCAAACTTCAGCTGGTGTGCCACAGCAAACTGGTAGGCAATTCTTCTGACCTCACTTGGCGACAGACCAAAATAAATTTCAGCTGACCTAGTAATATCCTTAACGAGCTGCATCTCCAAATCAGGTGAAAAAACCTGCCGTGGCTTTGTATAGCCAACCAATGTTGTTGGCATGGCTGTCTGACTTTCAACTTCTTCTCTGGTAACCTTTTGACAATATCAAGTCAGAGTACGGAAATGTATGTCAAAATACTTCGCTGTACTCCTGATTGATTTGTTCTGCAACTTCACCTGTCTCACTGTTTGTAACATCATGTCAGGTGGTGTGCTGCCATTCTCTGTCTTTTTTTTATAATTCCTTCCTTCCTTCCTTCCTTCCTTCCTTCCTTCCTTCCTTCCTTCCTTCCTTCCTTCCTTCCTTCCTTCCTTCCTTCCTTCCTTCCTTCCTTCCTTCCTTCCTTCCTTCCTTCCTCTCTTCCTTCCTTCCTTTCTTCCTCCCTTCCTTTTTCCCTTCCTTCCTTCATTCCTTCCTTCCTCTCTTCCTTTCTTCCTCCCTTCCTTCCTTTCTCCCTTCCTTCCTTCCTTTCTTCCTTCCTTCCTTCCTTCCTTCTTTCCTTCCCCTCTTTCTTTCCTTCCTTCCTTCCTTCCTTCCTTCCTTCCTTCCTTCAAAAACACATTTCCTCATTGCAATTACATATTCATTACAGGCTTAATACGCCCACGTCCCTGTCTACTATCCTTGATGCCAAACTGCAATTCATAACACCACACTAAATTCATGACACTGTATGAAGTAGTGTGTGTGTGGGTATACAGTCTCATACAGTAGGCATGTAGTGTGTTAGTAGACACAGACACACACACACGCCAGAGCCTGTCTTGTGTAGTCCAGGGATATGTCTGCTGCTCTAAACTATACGTATATATAATAATCCATTTACAGTAACATTTAATACTATTATCAGAGCTGATTACACAATATCACAATGTTTTTTGAGCATGTTCTATGTGTCTATGTATACTGGGGCAAGATGTCGCATGTGAAGACTTGCCCCAACGTCATTGAGACAACTTGCCCCAAACTGATATGTGTGCTAATGTTGGCTAAATCTCAAGGTTAGCTCAACACAGGACTGCAGCTAAAGAATCAAAATACATGTTATTGTCTCCTCTACTCAGTGCAACATTATCATTTTGAACATTAATACCTAACAAAGTTTTATTGCAAAAAATGTAAAGTGCCAATTTTTTACTTTTCAAGGGGAACAGTCTAATCACCTCAGATTAGAGTGACCATGACCACATCTGAACAGGAAGTTGACCATAAAACATATAGTAGCTATTTGGTTTTTTGAGATAGCGCCTCTAGTGTTGGAGGTATGAACAGTTTAACAACTTACCCGTGTGACAACTTACCCGTGTGACAACTTACCCGTGTGACAACTTACCCGTGTGACAATTTACCCGTGTGACAACTTACCTCACTCTCCCCTATTCTTAGAACAGAAAAAGGACAAAGAGTAGTTAATCTTCCTGTTCCATATGTATCACACTGATAATTCCTGTTCCATATGTGAAGTATCACACTGATAATTCCTGTTCCATATGTGAAGTATCACACTGATAATTTCTGTTCCATATGTGAAGTATCACACTGATAATTTCTGTTCCATATGTGAAGTATCGCATTGATAATTACTGATCCATATGTGAAGTATCGCATTGATAATTCCTGATCCATATGTGAAGTATCGCATTGATAATTCCTGATCCATAAGTGAAGTATCGCATTCATAATTCCTGATCCATATGTGAAGTATTGCATTGATAATTCAATTGGGTAAGAGATGGAGAGATTCTGTTGGGTGAGAGATGGAGAGAGTCAGTTGAGTGAGAGATGGAGAGAGTCAGTTGGGTGAGAGATGGAGATAGTCAGTTGGTGGAGAGATGGAGAGTCAGTTGGGTGAGAGCTGGAGAGAGACAGTTGGGTGAGAGATTGAGAGAGTCAGTTGGGTGAGAGATGGAGAGAGTCAGTTGGGCGAGCGAGGGAGAGAGACAGTTGGGTGAGAGATGGAGAGAGACAGTTGGGTGAGAGATGGAGAGAGACAGTTGGGTGAGAGATGGAGAGAGACATTTGGGTGAGAGATAGAGAGAGTCAGTTGGGTGAGCGATGGAGAGAGACAGTTGGGTGAGAGACAGAGAGAGTCAGTTCGGAGAGAGATGGAGAGAGTCAGTTGGGTGAGAGATGGAGAGAGACAGTTGGGTGAGAGATGGAGAGAGACAGTTGGGTGAGCGATGGAGAGAGACAGTTGGGTGAGAGATGGAGAGAGACAGTTGGGTGAGAGATGGAGAGAGACAGTTGGGTGAGAGATGGAGAGAGACATTTGGGTGAGAGATGGAGAGAGACATTTGGGTGAAAGATGGAGAGAGACATTTGGGTGAAAGATGAAGAGAGACATTTGGGTGAAAGATGGAGAGAGACATTTGGGTGAGAGATGGAGAGAGACATTTGGGTGAAAGATGGAGAGAGACAGTTGGGTGAGAGATGGAGAGAGACATTTGGGTGAGAGATGGAGAGAGACATTTGGGTGAGAGATGGAGAGAGACATTTGGGTGAGAGATGGAGAGAGACATTTGGGTGAAAGATGGAGAGAGACATTTGGGTGAGAGATGGAGAGAGACATTTGGGTGAAAGATGGAGAGAGACATTTGGGTGAAAGATGGAGAGAGACATTTGGGTGAAAGATGGAGAGAGACATTTGGGTGAGAGATGGAGAGAGACATTTGGGTGAGAGATGGAGAGAGACATTTGGGTGAAAGATGGAGAGAGACATTTGGGTGAGAGATGGAGAGAGACATTTGGGTGAAAGATGGAGAGAGACATTTGGGTGAGAGATGAAGAGAGACATTTGGGTGAAAGATGGAGAGAGACATTTGGGTGAGAGATGGAGAGAGACATTTGGGTGAGAGATGGAGAGAGACATTTGGGTGAAAGATGGAGAGAGACAGTTGGGTGAGAGATGGAGAGAGACATTTGGGTGAGAGATGGAGAGAGACATTTGGGTGAGAGATGGAGAGAGACATTTGGGTGAGAGATGGAGAGAGACATTTGGGTGAAAGATGGAGAGAGACATTTGGGTGAGAGATGGAGAGAGACATTTGGGTGAAAGATGGAGAGAGACATTTGGGTGAAAGATGGAGAGAGACATTTGGGTGAAAGATGGAGAGAGACATTTGGGTGAGAGATGGAGAGAGACATTTGGGTGAGAGATGGAGAGAGACATTTGGGTGAGAGATGGAGAGAGACATTTGGGTGAAAGATGGAGAGAGACATTTGGGTGAGAGATGGAGAGAGACATTTGGGTGAGAGATGGAGAGAGACAGTTGGGTGAGAAAGTAAAAAAAAAATCCTTTACGTTGCAAATCCAATCAGTTTTCCACATTGATTCAGCATCATCAGATGGATTTTTAGGGTTGAAATGGCGTGGAAACAAAGTTGATTCAACCAGTTTTTTCCCAGTGGGTACATATCATCAGACAACCTTGGTATCCTTGAGAGGCTGAAATTAAACGGTTTTTTTGTTTGCATTACAGGAGAAGTGTGTGTGTCATCTCATCTGGCCATTCCAATGAACCTGGAGCGTCACTCTGCCTCCAGAACAAAACAGTCACAGGTAATTATCCACTATACTGTATACAGCCCATAGGGCTCTGGTGAACAGTAGTGCACAAGTAAAGGGAATAGGATGCCATTTGAGGCGCAGCCATTGGCTATAGCCATGGGCTGAAAAAGAATGGCACACTTAGATTCTCCATAGACATACAGACAACATTCTAAATATAAATACTGTATTGATTGTTTATTAGTTAGCCTAAATATAGCAGTAGCTTTATACTTTTATACATAGTAATTTTCACCAGGTTAGAATTGAAATGCAAGGTTTATGTCCTGTGACTAATCCTGTGGTGGTTCTGTCAAAGAAAACAGTTAAAAAGTTAAAACAATTTCAGAACCAGAGAAACGATTTGAAGTCTTGTTTATGATCAATGTTTCCACTTCTATGTATATATTAGACTATTAATATATAGGGTATGGCTAGCACATAGTATACAAAGTCAAATATGATGCAGATGACTTTGACTTCAAAGGAAAAATGAAGCAGAATTTACATCATAAAAAATTGCATAATACATAGAATAAATAGAACACAGAACACTTAAAACATATTACAGGACATTTATTTTTGAAGACGTTGAAGAGATAGAGTGATTGTACAGTCTGACAGCAGAGTAGGGTTTCTTAGGAGAATCATACAGCCAGTTATCCAGATGATGCAAGATTAGATCACTAGAATATACAGATGTCCTTTAAACTCCCAAATAATATTGTTTGTGTGTGAGAGAGAAAAGAGTGTGTTTGTGTGTTTCAAGAGTGTGTGTGACAGTATACAGTATGTAAGAGGAGTGTCTGAAAGAGAGTGTGTGTGTGTGGGTATATGTCTGTGTATGGGTGTGTGTGTGTGTGTGTGTGTGTGTGTGTGTGTGTGTGTGTGTGTGTGTGTGTGTGTGTGTGTGTGTGTGTGTGTGTGTGTGTGTGTGTGTGTGAGAGAGAGAGAGAGAGAGAGAGAGAGATAGAGAGAGAGAGAGAGAGAGAGCAAGAGAGAGAGTATGAACGATGGATGTGTATGAACGTATTGATTGAAAAAGATTTGAAATCCTCTCTATAAGAAATGTCATACGTTTTAGCATCATACAGTTACTATTTTGCTTGCAAAATCATGTAGCCTATATGTATAACCTTGTGTAGCCTACTGATTAGATTTGACCATGTAGATATTATAATCATTTTTCAGATGGTAAAAATACGTTCATTTCATATATAATGAAATATATTCTGTAGTAAGATTAAGACAACAGTAAATAGCTTGTTAGTTTGATAGGGAGTGTTTCATAAAGTTAGAACTGAAATTCTTGATACCAACATGGTAATACTATTCTTGGGATCTGTAAAGTATTGCTATTCTTCTCAGTGTGAATACGCTCTACTCGTTTGTGAAGGAGCAGGGGGTTTTATGGTATATTTGAAGACTGTGGTACTGTGACAGAACCATACGTTTGTCAGTAAAACCGGTATTGTGTTTATTACTCCTAAACAGAGATTATATTGTGTATTTCAAAAGTTGTCAAAGACTAGAACAATTAGGTATCCTAACCGTGGCAGCTTTATAGTGTAACTGTGACCAGGTTAGAATTGATCCGATTTTTCCAATTCAAGGTCTGTAAATTCAAGTTGTATTTTGAAGCACATGCAGCACGTGCCAGCAGGGAAGAACTCGGAAAATGTATGCACAGCTGCAGTCATATTTGTAAATATCTTGTTCTTTGGAAGAAAATGTATAAAAAAAATCATGAACAATTGCTTTAATATTGAGAAGACATTAGAAATATTGGAGCACATGAGCAGGTGGCTGCTAGATGAGTGTTGCTGTCCATTGACCGGTGGTGCTGAAATGTTGCACTCTTGGTATGACTTCAAGGGGCTACTTTAAACACTTACACGTCAAGGAAATGATTGATTGGCATATTATTACAAATGTCAAATGTGAACTTTACGTACAAAACAGAGATAAACATACACATGGTGATTGTTTGAAATGACGGCAAAGTGATCTGCACTGAACAAGAGAGAGGGGGGGGAGTCTAGTGGCCCAAGCATTACTAGCAGAGGGACTGTGTTTCAGGGGAAATGCACGCAACACCCAGGAGTTTCAGAATATTGTCAAGATGAGTCCAGATATTTTCTATAATTCTGAATGAGTTGTATGTCCCATTCCAACTGCACAAGATGCTGAAATATGTTTAAGTCAAATATGATGCAGATGACTAGACTTCAAAGAAAAACTGAAGAAAAGCAGAATTTACATCATTAAACATTGCACTTAAAATACATAATACATGGCATAAATAAAACACAGGACAGTTAAAACATATTACAGGACATTTATTTTCATGATGGAAATCTGAATTGTTAAAAATTGATTGTTAAAACATATTATTTTTGAAGACGTTGAAGAGCTAGAGTGATTGTACAGTCTGACAGCAGAGTAGGGTTTCTTAGGAGAATCATACAGCCAGTTATCCAGATGATGCAAGATTAGATCACTAGAATATTCAGATGTCCTTTAAACTCCCAAATAATATTGTTTGTGTGTGAGAGAGAAAAGAGTGTGTTTGTGTGTTTCAAGAGTGTGTGTGACAGTATACAGTATGTAAGAGGATTGTCTGAAAGAGAGTGTGTGTGTGTGTGTATGAATATATTGATAAAAAAATATTTAAGTTCTCTCTATAAGAAATATAATACATTTTAGCATCATACAGTTACTATTTTGCTTGCAAAATCATGTAGCCTATATGTATAACCTTGTGTAGCCTACTGATTAGATTTCACCATGTAGATAATATAATAATTTTTCAGATGGTAAAAATATGTTAATTTCATATATAATGAAATATATTCTGTAATAAGATTTAGACAATAGTAAATAGATTGATATTTTCTATAATTCTGAATGAGTTGTATGTACCATTCCAACTGCATAAGATGCCGAAATATGTTTATATTTTCCATCAAATGGGCTGTTGCAATTTCAGTAAATGCCTTATTTTGAATGTGTTACTGAGGACACCATATCTGGGGAAACTGTTTCTGTTGATGTATAATCGGTGTATGTGTGTCCAGGGGAGCCTGCAGGGATTTTGGGCCCCATGAAAATATATAACATTGGGCTCCAAAATGTTTTTACCTAATGCTGGAATAATATTTTAGGGCCCCTGTCAGTCACAGGCCCTTAGAATCATCCTAACTTTTCCCCCCCATACGGCGCCCCTGTGTGTGTCTGTGTATATGCCTTTAGGAATACATACCTGTCTATAATTCAACATGTGATGTTGCATAAAAAAAATTGAATGTTCCAACATATATCTAAAAGATGTATGAAATTGTAGCCAAAAAAAGCTGCTGGGTGTTTAGAGTAGCCGACTCAGTCGTGTAGAACATTTAAGTAGAATGTTTTAGTTTTTTATACATTGTCATATTTGAAACCATGGCAGAAAAGGATCATGACAGACTGAGGAGGTAGTTGTGAGTTATGTTATGTGGAAAATAGGACTGCTTCTTTGTTGGACATGGGAAGGTGTCGGATATTTTCACCATTGATGTTGTTGTTTTAAATAATTCTAAAATATCTGTGCGTGAATGGGGTGATGAATTGTTGATTTCACCTCTATATTTTGGGCATTTAAAAACCCTCTATTTTTGGCTGGGGTGTCATTGCGTATTACTGATGTTATAGGCTGACGCATAATCACTGTTTTTTCAGATGTTCGTGGTGGGGGCTGAGAGCAGTGTGAACAACAACTACTGACGCAACTCACAGAACAGATGGACGTGACATATGAAGTGTGCTGAATATAGGAACGTATTTCTATCCTAATTTACAACTACAACTATGTGGAATTGTTGCATTCATTTGATGGGTATAGTCTCCTTTATGCACATCCATAAGAGGTCAAATGCTGAAAGATCCTTTCAGAATAGTCATTGGTTGTAAATATTGTTACTCTTTTTGCTGTCTTTAATTTAGAGATGAATTCTGATGGACCTTTATAAGATGGCACTATAGTTGGTAAAGTTAAGTTACATCATATTCATAAACTATCTGAAGAGATATAGGCATATAAGAATATAAGTTAATATGCCAAATAGACTAGTCTACAAAAGGGAGTTAAACGCCAGTTCATCCAAGCCATAACGCAGTTTATCAAAGCCATAACGCAGTTTATCAAAGCCATAACGCAGTTTATCCAAGTCATAACGTAGGCGCTACCTGTCACGTATATTTCGAATGATCTTCACTTCTGTCAAAGAATGAAAATGGTTGCATGATGATTTGTCTAAAGTCAACCGTTTTTCCTACTAAGCACATTTTGCTGAGCACATTGCATTGGTAAAATGTTCTAAGGCATTTCTGGTTTGTTCATATTTCATGTTTAGTTACATGTCGGTGCAAGCATACATCTAGTAGGCTATGGCGACAGGGGGGTGTCTTCAAGACATTAATAGCCTAGGCTACACTGTTGTGAGATTTTATGTCTGAATTGCAAGCAAGCGCACTGTCCATTAAAACGACCAACAACAAGTTTACATTTTTCTCCAGAGTCGTGACATCCCGCCAAGGAGACGCATATTATCTCAATAATCATGTTCGAGTTGTCAATGTGGCTCACAAATGTACTGTGCAATGGAATAAAATGTTAGGCATTCACTGACTGTCTCTGTTTATGTAATCACACATCCTCCGCTCTCCTCTTCCGTGTTTGGGAAATTTACTCAGAGACGGAAAAGGAAGCGAGACATCTCACTTGCTCCTTTTTTCTGATTCATATAAAACTGAGCAGACCAGACACAGCTGCTAATGCATTGGTGCCTATGAGAGACCCCTTTATCACAGTTGTCGGAGTGGGACATCTTTATGTATCCACCATCTTTGATTTACTATGGCGAGACAGCAGTCTCGCGAAACGTGAGAATAGACTGAAATTGGCCAGATGGGGTTTGTAGTTCTTTTGCGGGGGAGTTGCGCTTGTGCGCGCGCACCTCTAGTTCTCTTAAAATGTAAGCAAAAAACAACCGTGCACGTGATTGGTTGTTTTAGGGCGCTTATAAGCTTGATCTGCGCAGTGTCAAATAAAATATTTTTTTATTCGTCACATGCTTCGTAAACAATTGGATTAGACTAACAGTGAAATGCTTACTTACACATACCCTATCACATGTTGTAATTATCAATATAATGGTACCAGGGTGCTTAAAATAGGCGAATGATTCATGTGCAGAAGTGTGCGCGCTGATACCAATGATTGACATTTCTTTATCGAATGGCGTCTTTCCAAATGTTCTCCGGGAGGCTGGTGGAGAGATGATTGTTCGACCAATCGGAGCATCCTTCCATTCATAAAGTGGTGTGGACAGTTTTTTTTAAGGCGTGGGTTTGGAGGGTTTCATAATCTGACTGAAACGGAAAAACCTGTTCGACAAGAGCCAATAAAAGGTTCGGAAAAGAAGTTGCCGTAATGTGCGCCCAATCGCTCCTCACCTAGGACCTACATTTGACCCACCCTCCTTCATACAGAAAATCGCATGAATGGGAATAGACTCTTCGTGATTGACATGTAAATTCACCAAAGGGTGGGCTGTTTCTATTGGTAGACAGCTGTTGTAGCCAATCACAAGCGGAGGTGGGTTTGCCAGCAACTGTAGAGTAGGTGGTGGGCGTGTGCTGATATCTGGATAGACTAGTGTTGGGGGAGTTGTGGGAGTGTGATGCTACAACCACCTTATAAAGGGACTCACGTTGCCTAAATTTGAGGTCTCCACACAGTCACTGAAAAGCCGCTGTCATGCATTCGTTGAAGGTGGAGGACATGCTTCATATGGCCGAGACGCCGCTCTTCTGGGTCGGGACATTCACCATGGCCTCACTATCTTTGTGGGTGCTCCACCGACTCCTCCAAGGTTTTCGGATTTGGGTATTGGGAAATGGACAGTTGCTCTCTCCGAAACTGGGCAAATGGGCAGGTGAGTTGGTCACACGAATTCCTTACGAAAAAAACCCAAGTCACGAAGGATGTTCAATAAGCCTTGAACTCGACAAGAAAATGTAAACATTGGGATATTTAGGGAAACTTTGAAATTCCCCAAAAACCTTTATTCTCATAATTTGACGTATCGGCGACATTAGAAAGTTGAGTTGTGTAACAGGGCTATCGAGTAAACACACTAACTTGTTAACAAGATCATTGGCTTTTCAGTGTGCAACACCCGCACTTCAGCACCTCTGATGTTCCAGACCCCAAACCAGCGTTTTTCGCCCTCCTTTAGAATGGACAAAAATGTCCAGTATATATTAAACCAAATTGCGCAGGTTGTCCACTCATTCAGAGATCTGTCATGTGTGGGTGAGCGTTCATCCAGCTGCACACTGGGCAACAATAGCCCAACCACTTAATATAGGAGCAACCTACCCAATTAAGACGTGACCTAATATTTTGATTTACTCAAAATATAGATTCCTGATATTAACATTGTTTATAATATAGGCTGGTTTATCAAATATAATATGACAGTTTGTTTGCCTAATTTTTAGCATCTGGCTGTCTTTGAATCTAATTCGTATCCAGACTGTTTTCTTGTTTAAAACGTTGTTGTTTTTTGTCTTAACTAGGCCTGTCGCCGTTTTAGTCATATGGAAGTTTATCTCCGCTGTTTAGACATTTTAGGATCGTGTCTTTGCATAATGCGGATACTAGTCTCGTTGGAATAGCCTTGGTCTATCTTGACCCAGTTATCCAGTCTTCTTTCGAGAATACTACTGCGTCTGGAGCAGAAGCGTGTTTTCGTCTTGCTGCGCAATTGCGCACCCCCCACCATGTGTGCCATGTGTGTTTTAAGGAATCGAACATGTCACATTTGTAGAATGCTTATTGAATGCATAATGGCATAGCTTGACGTTATCGCGGATTCTATGCCTCGTGGTACCGGTTATTGCCTTGTTATAGATTCCAAAATCATGTCCTAGTTCTCACGTTGCATGGACGTTCGTATGTCATCATTGTAGTTTACCCTTGCAGGTTCGTAGTCAATCTCCACATATTTATTGTGTCACATTAAGGTTTGTCATGCTGCCACTAGCTTACATCACTGTACAATAGGTGACACTAATATTATAATCGTGTATTATTGCTAACTGATAATTGGGGTTTAATTCGTTTTTTAGGGGGTGCCGTGTTTGTATGCCACCTCGGTATTTTTTTAATGGTGATGTGAAAAATGCATGCCTCGCCCAGAAACCAACCCTCAGCCTCTTCTCATTAATTTCCAATGTTAATAGTCTTCAGTATGTACATCACTAGTGGAGGTGTGTGCCAGGGTATGGGTAGACTTGTTCCTCTCCCTGATCCTGAAGCACAGGTCTAGCAGCCAGGTTGAGCAACACACACACACACAAAACGGGCTGTCTTGCCAGCTCCTATGGTCGGTCATTGTTTAGGTGACACAAGCAGATCTGGGACCAGGCTACCTGTTCATGGCTGTCATTCCCAAATCTATTGTTCAGACTGTTGTGTGTCTGTTGGTATCGTCAACAGTGTGAAATTACATTATTGTAATGTGCATCATATCAGAGTGCTTTCTATTATAATAATCATGTATTTACGTGTGGCACCTTTGCAGATGCTCAAAGTGCTGTAAGGGGGGGGGGGGGGGAACTCTCCTCATTCACTGCCAGTGTGTGTGTGGCAGAACACTAGAACACATCAGTGTGAGGAAGAATGTATGCTGATTAGAACAAAAGCCTGCTGAGTCTCAGCCATGTCCCTGGTTTCAACATGGTTCCCAGTGCAACAGCCATAGCCTGACTAGTAAGTAACAGATCTCGCCTGACGAGTTCCACTTGCCCAAAGCCACTGTCAGGACACAGTGTGCCTGTACTGGTAGGCGTTGGAATAGGTAAACCAATGCCACTGTCAGAACAGTTTGCCTGTAGTCAATGTGGTCTAGGAGCATTTAGCATTATTCTGTACGTCAATCCGAGACACTCCATTTAGTATGTTATGTTTTGTATAGCACGAGACTGGAGTGAGGGAGGGCACGAGACTGGAGTGAGGGGGGGGGGGCGAGACGGGTGGGGGACGAGACGAGACAGTGGGGGACGAGACTGGAGTGGGGGGGGGGGACAAGGGGTCGAGACTGTAGTGGGGTGGGAGATGGGAGTAAGGGAGGAGACGGGAGTGGATTGAGGGGGGAGTAGGGCCAGAGAGGAGACTGGAGTAGGGGAGGAGACGAGAGTAGGGTAGTAAAAGGGAGTAGGGGAGGTGATTTTTATAGAGTAGTGGAGATGACACGAGGAGGAGGGGAGGAGATGGGAGTACCTCTCCTCTATCCCGTCTCCTCCTCTCCTCTATCCCGTCTCCTTTCCTCTATCCTCTCTACTCTATAGCGAGGGAGGGCTGACAGTGAGGGAGGGCTGACAGAGTGAGGGAGGATATGTCTTGAATAGGTGCAGGGTTTCATTCAATGTAAGGAACATGCATATATGTGAATGAAATGTATCCCCAGTGTGTCTGTTACTGAGGAAGGATCTGCAGCTCCATCGATGCTTGTGAATGTGCTTCCCCCTAGTGTTGTGAATGGTGTGTGTGAACCTGGATCGGGGCTTGAGAGAGTGAGAGTGGCGTTGCAGTTCATGTGATGTACTCGCCCTGGGGCTGCTGGGTAAAGAATGCTGCAGCTCCTTATATCAAGCACCCCCCACCCACCACCACCACCACCACCACTCCTCTCCATCCCTCTCTCCATCCCTCTCTTATTCCCAATTTTAAATTCTCATTATTTCTTTCTCTCGCTGTCTCTCGCTCCTCTTCTTTCCCTCCATCTATTTCTTCCACCTCTTCGAGCCCCCCTCTGTGTCACGACTCCTCTTGGTCTTTATTTGTTAAGGGAAGTATTTGTGAATAGCCCACACTGTCGCCACAATACAAATAATCCCACAAGGTGCTGTTCCTGTCCACTTGTCCTGTTTAGTCCATCTGAATAAACCTAAACTCTATTTCTATAAAAAAAAATGTTTTTATCAATGTCATTTTTTTCAGCCTTTGTTAGGAGTGGAGTGAGTTAGGAGAGCCCTATAGCTGTTTTAATGGGGGGGGGGACTGAATACGATTCACTGTCCATAAGTGTCACGTGTTGATTTGATCACAATATGCACAGCACCAGGTCCCATTGGTACCAGGTCCCGTCTGTACAGTGTCAAGTCAAAGTGCATACACGACACATAATGCAGTGCTCCATTTGGAGTCTGTTGATGTATTGCACCGTGAAGAGATCATAAGCAATTCTGAAGTCTAAACCGATCAATCAATAGCGTGTTATTTTCATTTCAGATGAGAGTTTTGGGTATTGGAATCCGAATGGTTACCACCTCCTTTGCAATAACTCTGAACCCTAACACCATTCTCCTCTTGCATTCTTTTCCAATTATGTATTGGTTGTCTGCATATCAGCGAAACATTAGAGACCTGCATTGACATCGTGCAAAGTTCTATAGTTGAGTTTTGGGTATTGGTTACCTCCTTGGCAATGACTCTTGAATGTAGAGCTTTGGGCCGTAGCCCATGTCTCAGTACGGTCTCATAACTTTCATTTACATTTTACATAACTTTCAAACACCTTTAGGGGTTTTAAGGGATGTGTTAATGCTTCATTGTCTTTGTGCCTTGGGCAGGCATGGCATGTTAGTTCAAGTGTTGACGCCAGAGTATCATAACTGTCCCGCTGTAACATCCTGCTAGGTCTCTGTCTCTGTCGGATCTCAAGTCTCTACAGCACCTTGGTCCCTTCTGCAGAGAAACCTGTTGAATCTAGACTTTTTTTAAAGTTGTATTTTGTCTTGCAGATAAGCTTCTGTTCCGTTTAATGCAGCGATCGATAATACTTTCATCTAATTCTATAGACTTTGTAATGCAACACATTTAACAGGGGTTATACTGTTCTACTACTACAATGGTTCATCATTGTAAGGTTTGAATGACCATAACTGGCTTTAATTTAGAATGGTGTTTTTATGAATGCCCAGTTACACCATTCTAAAGGAATGCCTGTTCTGGTCATTCAATATGTACAATGCCTTCTGAAAGTATTCAGACCCCTTGACTTTTTTTTGATCTGGGGAAGGGTAACAAAACAATTCTGTAACATTGAAGGTCCCCCCAAGAACACAGTGGTATCCATCATTCTTAAATGGAAGAAGTTTGGAACCACCAAGACTCTTCCTAGAGCTGGCCGCCTGGCAAAACTGAGCAATAGGGGGAGAAGGGCTTTGGTCAGGGAGGTGATCAAGAACCCGATGGTCACTCTGACAGAGCTCCAGAGTTCCTCTGTGGAGATGGTTGTCCTTCTGGAAGGTTCTCTTATCTCTGCAGCACTTCACCAATCAGGCCTTTATGGTAGTGGCCACACGGAAGCCACTCCTCAGTAAAAGGCACATGGCTTCGGGACAAGTCTCAATGTCCTTGAGTGGCCCGGCCAGAACCCGACCGAACATCTCTGGAGAGACCTGAAAATAGCTGTGCAGCGATTCTCATCCAATCTGACAGAGTTTGAGAGGATCTGCAGAGAAGAATGGAAGAAATTACCCAAATACAGTTGTGCCAAGCTTGTAGCGCAATACCCAAGAAGACTCGATGCTGTAATCACTGACAAAGGTGCTTCAACAAAGTACTGAGTAAAGGGTCTGAATACTTATGTAAATGTCATATTTCTGTTTTTAATTTGCAAAAATGTATAAACCTGTTTTTGCTTTGTCATTATGGGGTACTATGTTTAGATTGATGTGGGAAATAAGGCTGTATTGTTACAAAATGTGGGAAAAGTCAAGGGGTCTGAATACTTTCTGAAGGAAATTAATTTATTCTATTTATTGACGTGAATCTTGAAGTTCTTTCATGCATCAACAGTGGGAGACAGAGGTTAGAATGCAACAAAGTGCCCTATAGATTTTATTTTTCGTTTTAGTTTTTATTAACAAGCATGTGACTAACTTAAGGAGGCAATTTTTTTTGCACCCTGTACCCAAATATATAGATGCGGTTTTGGGTCCTGGGTGGCTCTGAAGTAGACTTATTTAAAAAAAATATATATTTTATTTTCTCGTGGCTCATATCGCTCTGCAGTATTTTTGTCTTTTTTGTTTGTTTGCCCATGTGACCTTCTTCCCTGCTATTTAGAGCACTGTGTCTGAGAGTGGGAGGTGGATGGAGGGCATGTTGGATCTTCTACTGCAGCCCCCCTTTCCACCACACACTCCTTTCTTGGGTTGGGGAGGGGGCTGCTCGCTGATAGGAGGCAGAGATGACGTAACGAGAAGAGAGAGGCTTGCCTCAGAGAATGTAAATCGGAACGAGGAGTTTGGCGCCCATTTTGATTTGCTCTCTTTTATTTATTTTTTTTAGTGAGCTACAGCGTTATATTGTATATAGCCATGAACTGTGCTGCAATAGGATGCTAAAATCAGGATGCTTGCACTGCTCCAATGTGTGTTCCTGTAAATCAGGATGCTTGCACTGCTCCAATGTGTGTTCCTGTAAATCAGGATGCTTGCACTGCTCCAATGTGTGTTCCTGTAAATCAGGATGCTTGCACTGCTCCAATGTGTGTTCCTGTAAATCAGGATGCTTGCACTGCTCCAATGTGTGTTCCTGTAAATCAGGATGCTTGCACTGCTCCAATGTGTGTTCCTGTAAATCAGGATGCTTGCACTGCTCCAATGTGTGTTCCTGTAAATCTTTTGTTAGGGGGAATGCAGTGCAGACATGATTTCAGCCATAGCAGGTGGTTTTCTACCCCTCCCTTTTCCAGTGTCCATTCTGTAACAAGGTCTTGCTTATGGAGAGACATTTACTAAAAAATCTGTCGCATGAGGCTCTAGTCTACAGTATGCGTTTTCAGTTTCATGAGACCCTATGTGTTTTCCAGGCTGCTCGATGCGACTGAGCAGCCATAGGGAGTCCGTAGGGGGATGAGCTCGGCTCGTTACGGCAGGCAGGGGCAGCTCCCCTGTGTGGCAGAGGGAGGGATCGTCGATATGCAGCAGCTACGTGATGTGAAGCACTCCGCTGAGTGCAACTGATGCCCCCCACTCGGGGCATCATTTATCCAAAATGGCATTTAGGATATTTTTGGGTCTTGAAGGTAATCGGCATAGAGGAGATGAGTGAAACATTTGATCAAATGAGACATTCTACATTTCAATTTAACACTAAAAAGGGGTCCATGGATGCACACAGTAACCCCACCCCTCCCACACCTTCGTTGTCATTGTTTGTGTCCTCTCAGTGGAGAAGCGTCAGTTGCTGTGGTGTAACTCAAGTGCCTGCTTGCGTAGCCCCTTTCTGTGAGGATTGTCACCGATGTAACGCTCTACTCACGTGAGGGGAATTAACAATTCTGATGGGAGCACTGGTGTGTGTGTGTGACTGCATTTCAACAAGTTTGGACACAATATTCCTTGCTGGTTCTATGAGTGGAAATGTTGAATGAATGGGGGATTTGCAATTTTCCAGCATCTTTTTGATCTATTGTTTTATTCCAATTCACAAGAGTACAACACAATGGGGCAGTCTATTCCCTATAGAGTACAACACAATGGGGCAGTCTATTCCCTATATAGTACAACACAATGGGGCAGTCTATTCCCTATAGAGTACAACACAATGGGGCAGTCTATTCCCTATAGAGTACAACACAATGGGGCAGTCTATTCCCTATAGAGTACAACACAATGGGGCAGTCTATTCCCTATAGAGTACAACACAATGGGGCAGTCTATTCCCTATAGAGTACAACACAATGGGGCAGTCTATTCCCTATAGAGTACAACACAATGGGGCAGTCTATGAATGCACCTGAAATGGCCCCCTGAATTAGGATATCCACTTGCAACAAGACATGTTTTTTTTACTGACTCACTTCCTTTCTCCTCCCTCGTTGACAACATTAGTTTATTGAAAGAATGGTACTTTTATATAGTGTAAGATGTGTGTAGCCATTCTTGATTTACAGCCCGGGGTGGAGGGGTTGAGATGCTTCGTTCAGTCAGTAGTTTTGCAGATCAGAATGTAGCTTTCTGCAAGGAAAGGATCTTGAGCAATACTTTTTGAGGGATAAAGTCAGGGTTCCAAACACATTGCCACTTTTGTCTCTGTGTCTGTCTGTTTATTTTTCCTGTAGAGTGGATTGAGTGATCTGTAAACATGGTGGTTCTTTCTCTCTTCCTCCCACCAACCCTTTCTTTCCATTTTGTGAATACCTTCCTCCCATCCATCCCTCCTCCTCACTCCGTGTCTATTTTTAGCCGCCCCCAGTATCCCTGCCCTCCCCGCCCCCAGTATCCCTGCTTTCCCCTCACTCTCCCCGCCCACAGTATCCCTGCTTTCCCTCACTCTTTCTCGTGCTCCTTGTTCGTCATCCCTCTCCTCCCCTCCCTCTCTCCTTTTCTCCCCCCTCTCCAGCTCGGTGCTAGATAATGGCTACTGCCTGTATGAATCTTTCATCAGCCCTGAGTTGGTTGTGGTGGGGGAATTGTAAGCATTGGTGCATCCTGCATCTGGTGGCTTTGGGTATTGGTAGCGAGAGGTCTGTGTGTGTTGATCAGTCAGGCAGGGCATAGGGGTGATTGGCAGAAGCTGGCTAAAAATAGCCGTGCTCTCTCCTGACAAGGTGAGGAGAGCAGAGAATGTCACAAGAACATCAGGCCGGACTCCTTGTACATCCATCTATCCTGCTTGGGCTCCACGGTCTTTAGTTCTATACAAAGTGTTTACCACAAAGATCTCTTCAGCCAACTGTAAAGAGCGTTGTCAAGAGGCCTCGTTTAAAATGAGTCAGCGTAGCTTAATGATAATGTTGTAGGATCGATGCTAGTTGTTTATCTTCATTCAGTACCATGTCTATTGGTTAATCTGCATGACAATGGACAAGCAAGGTTGTTGGGTGTGTCCTTGACTGATCTGCTGTTGTCACAGATTTTCTTTTTGATGCGTTTGCCATCCAGTCACCTGTGAAGGCTGCAGTACTATGGAAACTGTTGCTGCACTGAGCTGTTTTGATCATCCAAAAAGCAGTCAGACCAGAAATGAAGGCGTCACAATTTGGCTAAGACAGACAGACAAACAAATGTTCTCTGGAATGAGTTTCTTTGAAAGCCTTGTCACTTACATGTTAATGTACACTGAACAAAAATATAAACGTAACATGTAAAGTGTTGGTCCCATGTTTTATGAGCTGAAATAAAAGATCCCAAAAATGTTCCTTATGCACAAAAAGCTTATTTCCCTTATATTTGCTTACATTCCTGTTAGTGAGCATTTCTCCTTTGCCAAGATAATCCATCCACCAGACAGGTGTGGCATATCCAATTAAATAGCATGATCATTACACAGGTGCACCTTGTGCTGGAGACAATAAAAGTCCACTAAAATGTGCAGTTCTGTCACAACACAATGCCACAGATGTCTCAAGTTGAGGGAGCGTGTAACTGACATGCTGACTGCAGGAATGTCCACCAGAGATGTTGCCAGAGAATTTAATGTTAATTTCTAATAAAGCCCTTTTTTGGAGAAAAACTGACTAATTGGGCCTGGCTCCCAAGTGGGTGGGCCTATGCCCACCCATGGCTACGCCCCTGCCCAGTCATGTGAAATCCATAGATTAGGGCCTAATTAATTTATTTAAATTGACTGATTTCCTTATATGAACTAACTCAGCAAAATCGTTTAAATTGTTGCATTTTGCATTTATATTTTTGTTAATTGTACGTCAGACCTCCAATATATTGGATATATCATCTATTTCCCACTATATGTTAGCAGTCAATACAGTTTGAAGTGTGGTGTATAGTGACTTGGCACCAGGCTGAAATGTTATGAGAACCTGTACTGGCCTCTCTAAAATGACTCCTCCCCCTTTTATCTCCAGTTGTGACGGGAGCCACAGACGGAATCGGGAAAGTCTATGCCGAGGAGGTGAGTTTCCTGCATGTGCCCATTTATTAAATTTCCTCCATAGAAAAGCACACACACAAAAGAGCAGTGGTACCACAGTTCCTCACACACAGTTCCATGTTGAGTTGGCGAACCCTTGCCACCCTTGTCATTGGGCCGTGCGTTTTAGAGTAGCAGTAAAAGCCCTAGTCAAGGCGTAGTAGTTGGCCCATGCAACAGTTCCCTGGTTCAATATGTTCTTCAATAACTGGGGTGATGGTTTTCAGGTATACTCAGCATTCTCTCCCTCGTCCCTCTCTCTCAGCTCGCTCGAAAAGGGTTCTCCATGATGCTCATCAGTCGCTCCCAGGACAAGCTGGATGACGTCGCCAGGCAGCTTGGTAAGTGTGTGTCAGCCGGGAAGTGTGTGTGTACCCCTTTCCGAATGACTGTCAGTCATCCCAATGCTAATGGGTGTAGTGTGTGTGTGTGCGCGCACCAGTTCTGCTGATGTATAGGGTAAGGCCACTGTAAAAAGCTTCCCCAGCCTTCGCTAATGGCTAGCCTGTACGTCATTACAGGAACTCTATATGACATGGGGATACACACACTCCCCTCTGTGAAAGCCTGGAAGCCCTCTGTGAAAGCCTGGAAGCACTTCAGATGGCTGTCGTCATAGGAAGCTGTCAGGGTTGAGGGCACAGTGTGTGGGAAGATTGTCTGTATGGGCAGGCCTGTCTTGACGCATGTTCGCATGGGCAGGCCTGTCTTGACGGATGGACTAGCGAGTGCTGAAGCGCCTAGCTCTTAAAAATCATCTGTCCTCAGTTGCAACACTCACTACCGAGTTCCAAACTGGCTCTTGAAGCAACTTCAGCCCAACAATTGTTCTGGAGCTTCATGAAATGGGTTTCTTTAGCCGAGCAGCCGCACATAAGCCTAAGATCACAATGCGCAATGCCAAGCGTCGGCTGGAGAGGTGTAAAGCTCGCCGCCATTGTTCTCTGTAGCGACGAATCACGGTTCACCATCTGGTAATCCAACGGAAGAATCTGGGTTTGGCGGATGCCAGGAGAACGCTAAAACCACATGACAGTCTCTCTATCGTTTTTAGCTCACTTCGCCTCCTGTCCACTCCTAAAATTCTAACTGATGAGGAAAGCATTGAAACACAGCCAGACAAATGTCTCCTCTATTGTGTTCTGCTATCCTCACGCTCATTATTCATGTCTCACCGTTAACCCAACTGTGTTTACAGAGGAGCAGTACGAGGTGAAGACCAGGACCATCGCTGTGGACTTTGGCCTGTCGGACATCTACCCCAAGATCGAGGCTGGACTGGCTGGCCTGGAGATCGGAGTGTTGGGTAGGTGTTCCTTTTCTGTTGGGTAGGTATCCCTTTTGTCTGGCCTTCCTCGCTGTGTGGCTCTGTATACCACAATGTCAACACAAACCACATTCTCATCTGTTTCACAATATATCCCCACAAACCACACACTGTCATCAGTCTCACAATCTATGCAGATAAACATCTCGCACACACACTTGACATTGCACGTTTGTTAGTTGCTCGCTCTCCACGCTCGCTCTCCACGCTCGCTCTCCACGCTCGCTCTCCACGCTCGCTCTCCACGCTCGCTCGCTCGCTCTCTCCACGCTCGCTCGCTCTCTCCACGCTCGCTCGCTCTCTCCACGCTCGCTCGCTCTCTCCACGCTCGCTCGCTCTCTCCTCGCTCTCTCCTCGCTCGCTCTCTCCTCGCTCGCTCTCGCCACGCTCGCTCTCTCCACGCTCGCTCGCTCTCTCCACGCTCGCTCGCTCTCTCCACGCTCGCTCGCTCTCGCCACGCTTGCTCTCTCGCTCTCTCCACGCTCGCTCTCTCGCTCTCTCCACGCTCGCTCTCTCGCTCTCGCCACGCTCGCTCTCTCGCTCTCGCCACGCTCGCTCTCTCGCTCTCGCCACGCTCGCTCTCTCGCTCTCGCCACGCTCGCTCTCTCGCTCTCTCCACGCTCGCTCGCTCTCTCGCTCTCTCCACGCTCGCTCTCTCGCTCTCTCCACGCTCGCTCGCTCTCTCGCTCTCTCCACGCTCGCTCTCTCGCTCTCTCCACGCTCGCTCTCTCCACGCTCGCTCTCTCCACGCTCGCTCTCTCCACGCTCGCTCTCTCCACGCTCGCTCTCTCTCTCGCTCTCTCGCTCTCTCTCTCTCTCGCTCTCTCGCTCTCTCTCTCTCTCGCTCTCTCGCTCTCTCCACGCTCGCTCTCTCTCTCGCTCTCTCGCTCTCTCCACGCTCGCTCGCTCTCTCCACGCTCGCTCGCTCTCTCCACGCTCGCTCGCTCTCTCCACGCTCGCTCGCTCTCTCCACGCTCGCTCGCTCTCTCCACGCTCGCTCGCTCTCTCCACGCTCGCTCGCTCTCTCCACGCTCGCTCGCTCTCTCCACGCTCGCTCTCTCCACGCTCGCTCTCTCCACGCTCGCTCTCTCCACGCTCGCTCTCTCCACGCTCGCTCTCTCGCTCTCTCCACGCTCGCTCTCTCGCTCTCTCCACGCTCGCTCTCTCGCTCTCTCCACGCTCGCTCTCTCGCTCTCTCCACGCTCGCTCTCTCGCTCTCTCCACGCTCGCTCTCTCGCGCTCTCCACGCTCGCTCTCTCGCTCTCTCCACGCTCGCTCTCTCCACGCTCGCTCTCTCCACGCTCGCTCTCTCCACGCTCGCTCTCTCCACGCTCGCTCTCTCCACGCTCGCTCTCTCCACGCTCGCTCTCTCCACGCTCGCTCTCTCGCTCTCTCCACGCTCGCTCTCTCGCTCTCTCCACGCTCGCTCTCTCTCTCTCTCCACGCTCGCTCTCTCGCTCTCTCCACGCTCGCTCTCTCGCTCTCCACGCTCGCTCTCTCGCGCTCTCCACGCTCGCTCTCTCGCTCTCTCCACGCTCGCTCTCTCGCGCTCTCCACGCTCGCTCTCTCGCTCTCTCCACGCTCGCTCGCTCTCTCCACGCTCGCTCGCTCTCTCCACGCTCGCTCGCTCTCTCCACGCTCGCTCGCTCTCTCCACGCTCGCTCGCTCTCTCCACGCTCGCTCGCTCTCTCCACGCTCGCTCGCTCTCTCGCTCTCTCCACGCTCGCTCGCTCTCTCGCTCTCTCCACGCTCGCTCGCTCTCTCGCTCTCTCCACGCTCGCTCGCTCTCTCGCTCTCTCCACGCTCGCTCGCTCTCTCGCTCTCTCCACGCTCGCTCGCTCTCTCCACGCTCGCTCGCTCTCTCCACGCTCGCTCGCTCTCTCCACGCTCGCTCGCTCTCTCCACGCTCGCTCGCTCTCTCCACGCTCGCTCGCTCTCTCCACGCTCGCTCGCTCTCTCCACGCTCGCTCGCTCTCTCGCTCTCTCCACGCTCGCTCGCTCTCTCCACGCTCGCTCTCTCTCCACGCTCGCTCCGCTCTCTCCACGCTCGCTCCGCTCTCCACGCTCGCTCCGCTCGCTCCGCTCTCTCCACGCTCGCTCCGCTCTCTCCACGCTCGCTCCGCTCTCTCTCTCTCTCCCCACGCTCTCTCCACGCTCGCTCCGCTCTCTCCACGCTCGCTCCGCTCTCCCCACGCTCTCTCTCTCTCTCTCTCCACGCTCGCTCCGCTCTCTCCACGCTCGCTCCGCTCTCCCCACGCTCTCTCTCTCTCTCTCTCCACGCTCGCTCCGCTCTCTCCACGCTCGCTCCGCTCTCCCCACGCTCTCTCTCTCTCTCCCCACGCTCGCTCCGCTCTCTCCACGCTCGCTCCGCTCTCCCCACGCTCTCTCTCTCTCTCTTTCCCCACGCTCTCTCCCCACGCTCGCTCGCTCTCTCTCTCCCCACGCTCGCTCGCTCTCTCTCTCCCCACGCTCGCTCGCTCTCTCTCTCCCCACGCTCGCTCGCTCGCTCTCTCTCTCCCCACGCTCGCTCGCTCGCTCTCTCTCTCCCCACGCTCGCTCGCTCTCTCTCTCTCTCCCCACGCTCGCTCGCTCTCTCTCTCCCCACGCTCGCTCGCTCTCTCTCTCCCCACGCTCGCTCGCTCGCTCTCTCTCTCCCCACGCTCGCTCGCTCGCTCTCTCTCTCCCCACGCTCGCTCGCTCGCTCTCTCTCTCCCCACGCTCGCTCGCTCGCTCTCTCTCTCCCCACGCTCGCTCTCTCTCTCTCTCCCCACGCTCGCTCGCTCGCTCTCTCTCCCCACGCTCGCTCGCTCGCTCTCTCTCTCCCCACGCTCGCTCGCTCGCTCTCTCTCCCCACGCTCGCTCGCTCGCTCTCTCTCTCCCCACGCTCGCTCGCTCGCTCTCTCTCTCCCCACGCTCGCTCGCTCGCTCTCTCTCTCCCCACGCTCGCTCGCTCGCTCTCTCTCCCCACGCTCGCTCGCTCGCTCTCTCTCCCCACGCTCGCTCGCTCGCTCTCTCTCCCCACGCTCGCTCGCTCGCTCTCTCTCTCCCCACGCTCGCTCGCTCGCTCTCTCTCTCCCCACGCTCGCTCGCTCGCTCGCTCTCTCTCTCCCCACGCTCGCTCGCTCTCTCTCTCCCCACGCTCGCTCGCTCTCTCTCTCCCCACGCTCGCTCGCTCTCTCTCTCCCCACGCTCGCTCGCTCTCTCTCTCCCCACGCTCGCTCGCTCTCTCTCTCTCCCCACGCTCGCTCGCTCGCTCTCTCTCTCCCCACGCTCGCTCGCTCGCTCTCTCTCTCCCCACGCTCGCTCGCTCGCTCTCTCTCTCCCCACGCTCGCTCGCTCTCTCTCTCTCCCCACGCTCGCTCGCTCGCTCTCTCTCTCCCCACGCTCGCTCGCTCTCTCTCTCTCCCCACGCTCGCTCGCTCGCTCTCTCTCTCCCCACGCTCGCTCGCTCGCTCTCTCTCTCCCCACGCTCGCTCGCTCGCTCTCTCTCTCCCCACGCTCGCTCGCTCGCTCTCTCTCCCCACGCTCGCTCGCTCGCTCTCTCTCTCCCCACGCTCGCTCGCTCGCTCTCTCTCTCCCCACGCTCGCTCGCTCGCTCTCGCTCTCCCCACGCTCGCTCGCTCGCTCTCGCTCTCCCCACGCTCGCTCGCTCGCTCTCTCTCTCCCCACGCTCGCTCGCTCGCTCTCTCTCCCCACGCTCGCTCGCTCGCTCTCTCTCCCCACGCTCGCTCGCTCGCTCTCTCTCTCCCCACGCTCGCTCGCTCTCTCTCTCTCCCCACGCTCGCTCGCTCGCTCTCTCTCTCCCCACGCTCGCTCGCTCGCTCTCTCTCTCCCCACGCTCGCTCGCTCGCTCTCTCTCTCCCCACGCTCGCTCGCTCGCTCTCTCTCCCCACGCTCGCTCGCTCGCTCTCGCTCTCCCCACGCTCGCTCGCTCGCTCTCTCTCTCCCCACGCTCGCTCGCTCGCTCTCGCTCTCCCCACGCTCGCTCGCTCGCTCTCGCTCTCCCCACGCTCGCTCGCTCGCTCTCTCTCTCCCCACGCTCGCTCGCTCGCTCTCTCTCCCCACGCTCGCTCGCTCGCTCTCTCTCCCCACGCTCGCTCGCTCGCTCTCTCTCCCCACGCTCGCTCGCTCTCGCTCGCTCTCTCGCTCTCTCTCCTCGCTCTCTCTCGCTCTCTCTCCTCGCTCGCTCTCGCTCGCGCTCGCTCTCGCTCTCGCTCTCGCTCTCGCTCTCCACGCTCGCTCTCGCTCTCGCTCTCGCTCTCGCTCTCGCTCTCGCTCTCCACGCTCGCTCTCGCTCTCTCTCCACGCTCGCTCTCGCTCTCTCTCCACGCTCGCTCTCGCTCTCTCTCCACGCTCGCTCTCGCTCTCGCGCTCTCTCCACGCTCGCTCTCGCTCTCGCTCTCTCTCCACGCTCGCTCCGCTCTCTCCACGCTCGCTCGCTCTCTCCACGCTCGCTCGCTCTCTCCACGCTCGCTCGCTCTCTCCACGCTCGCTCGCTCTCTCCGCGCTCGCTCGCTCTCGCCGCGCTCGCTCGCTCTCTCCGCGCTCGCTCGCGCTCGCTCTCTCTCCGCGCTCGCTCTCGCTCTCGCTCTCTCTCCGCGCTCGCTCGCTCTCGCTCTCTCTCCGCGCTCGCTCGCTCTCGCTCTCTCTCCGCGCTCGCTCGCTCTCGCTCTCTCTCCGCGCTCGCTCGCTCTCGCTCTCTCTCCGCGCTCGCTCGCTCTCGCTCTCTCTCCACGCTCTCGCTCTCTCTCCACGCTCTCGCTCTCGCTCTCGCTCTCGCTCTCTCTCCACGCTCTCTCTCCACGCTCTCTCTCCACGCTCTCTCTCCACGCTCACGCTCGCTCTCGCTCGCTCTCGCTCTCTCTCCACGCTCGCTCTCGCTCTCTCTCCACGCTCGCTCTCGCTCTCTCTCCACGCTCGCTCTCGCTCTCTCTCCACGCTCGCTCTCGCTCTCTCTCCACGCTCGCTCTCGCTCTCTCTCCACGCTCGCTCTCGCTCTCTCTCCACGCTCGCTCTCGCTCTCTCTCCACGCTCGCTCTCGCTCGCTCTCGCTCTCGCTCTCTCTCCGCTCTCGCTCTCTCTCCGCTCTCGCTCTCTCTCCGCTCTCGCTCTCTCTCCGCTCTCGCTCTCTCTCCGCTCTCGCTCTCTCTACGCTTTCTCTCTCTGTGCTCTCTCTCTACGCTTTCTCTCTCTGTGCTCTCTCTCTACGCTTTCTCTCTCTGTGCTCTCTCTCTACGCTTTCTCTCTCTGTGCTCTCTCTCTACGCTTTCTCTCTCTGTGCTCTCTCTCTACGCTTTCTCTCTCTGTGCTCTCTCTCTGCGCTCTCTCTCTCTGTGCTCTCTCTCTGTGCCCTCTCTCTACGCTTTCTCTCTCTGTGCTCTCTCTCTACGCTTTCTCTCTCTGTGCTCTCTCTGTCATGTTCAGGCAAGACATTGTTAGTTGTGAAAGAGTCCATAAGTACGTGTGCTGCTTGGCTTGCTCTTCCAGTTTTAAGGTGTGGTTTTGTGCCCTTTTATGAACGCCTGGCTCTCATTTATAATGTCCTGCTGCCTCCTGGTGGTTTGGAAGTGTAATCTGCAGCATAATTTTAATTTCCTTATTGCCAATAACTATGGTCTTATCTGATTTAAAAAAATATATATATTTTACTCAACAGTGAACAATGTGGGTATCTCCTATCCCTACCCCGAGTACTTCCTGCATATTCCTGACCTCGACAACGTGAGTATTTCTGTTTTTAGTTGAGTGAAGCATGGGCTCACCATCAGTTACTTCAGGGAGAACGAAACCTTTGAAACTAGTGAGTGCCACAAGATTGCTAGCGTTACTTTAGCTGTAGAAATAAAACTAAGACTGTTTGCATTTGGGATCTTAAGCACAACAAATTCATAAAATGTTTCACAAATTGGATTTGTTACATATCACACTATTTACATTTTAGTCATTTAGCAGACGCCCTTATCCAGAGAAACTTATAAATTGGTGCATTCAACTTGGGATAGCCAGTGGGACAACCACAGTAAGTGCAGTACATTTCTTTAAACAAGCATCTGTGAGGAAAGTTAGTGGTAGCATAGTAAGTCAGTTGTTAGTTTCGACAAAAGACAAACTCATACAAATTGCTAAATCATAAAAGCTTTTCTTCATTCTAGTTCATCACCAACATGATCAATGTCAACATGACGTCTGTTTGTCAGGTAAGGGTTCTCTCGTTTCTGGAGCAGTTCTATGAATTTATCTATACCTTGGAATATTATTTTCAGTCATGGTGTATAGTTGGTGTGCAATGTTCAGGGTTTTTCCCAGAGCATGGGTGAACTACACCAAACTGTCAGTGTTCTCCACTGTTGCTACCTGCAGGTTCCCAGAGCATGGGTGAACTACATCAAACTGTCAGTGTTCTCCACTGTTGCTACCTGCAGGTTCCCAGAGCATGGGTGAACTACATCAAACTGTCAGTGTTCTCCACTGTTGCTACCTGCAGGTTCCCAGAGCATGGGTGAACTACACCAAACTGTCAGTGTTCTCCACTGTTGCTACCTGCAGGTTCCCAGAGCATGGGTGAACTACATCAAACTGTCAGTGTTCTCAGCCTTGCCGTGCTTCACTGTTCACCCATGCACTACCCTTTTCTTCTCTCTCTCTCGCTCTCTCGCCCTGCCTCTCACTTGGCTGAAATGTCCCAGTGCGCCATAAATCTCCCATAACGCCACTGTCGTAAATCTGTTACTGGATCTAAAGTTCCTCGCTGGTCCTGCATGAGTTTAAATGACTATGTTTTTAGAGAACTTTATTGTCTATCGAAATTGAATTATTTACAAAAATGTAATGTGTAGTAGTGTCCCACGTGGTATCTTTAATTTGTACTGTTTATAGTGAAGACACTGATTCCGGAACATGCTGTTTTGTCGGGTCGTTGAACTTTCTCTTTCCCTGTACAGATGACCCGTCTCGTTTTGCCTGGAATGGTTCAGAGGTGAGTTTGTTTCCTTTTATAAGTGCTGTTGCCACATTCATAAAGGAACATGCATTCAGTTTTTATTTGTCAAACTAGGTAATCTGATGCAGTTCTTTAACACGGTTTTACATCTGTCATATTCTTACCACGCTCATCCACATGAAAGTGCCGTGCTTCACTGTAGAACTACACATGCTAAATAAAATCCTTTGGCAACCTGTGGTTGGTATTTTTATTTGTTTTCCTCTTCTCCTTCTAATGCTGGCCTGAGTGCCAGGTTGTTTAACTATCATTCCACTCCTTGTGGAAGAGTTGGCAGAAACTGTCTGGCTCACAGGCTATTCTAATACTGGAATGTACACGAGAAAAGCCTAAAATGTGCTCCATTAGAATGAAATGAAGACCGGCTTCATATGTTTAGAACAGGAGTCCAACAGAGTGTTTATACAGAGGATACACTAATGCACAGTGCTTCCTCCCAGCTGCAGCTCCCCTCCTCCCAGCTGCACCTCCCCTCCTCCTTTCTAGCCCTCTCTCTCTTTGTTCCCCATTCTGACCAGCTGCTTTTCAATTCACACAAAGTGCACCCTCAGATTTGGCTTGGACAAATCACATGGGATCTCTGGGCCAATGGGAAGGTGAGGGGCCAACAAACTCCATTTTCACTACATCACTGCAGCAACCGAGGCGCAAACTACGTCAGCAAGCGGCTGCCATGGCAACCCGCACCGTGACTTTGATGTTTGTGTGTGTGGCAGTTTACAGAGGAACTAGTCTGCTTGTGCTCTGTGACAAACAGACCACAGCAGCTTTCAGCACGCCATAGCAGAGTCCAATCATCATCCTCTTTGTTCTGTGTGTTTCAGGTCCAAAGGTGTGGTCCTCAACATCTCCTCTGCCAGTGGCATGTACCCTGTCCCACTCCTCACTGTATACTCCTCTTCCAAGGCAAGGGCCACTCCTAGACATCTATATACAGACACCAGACAAATCCACAGACACCACGACAGACAGGCACCGCACACGTGTTTATAAAATGTTCCATAGTAGGATTTGTTACATATAGCAAAGCCTTTTGGTTCTCCAGCTGTAGTTCAGTAGGGGGCGCACTCTCACCCTCTCTCAATTCAAAGGGCTTTATTGCCATGGAAAACATATGTTGCCAAAGCAGTGAAATGGATAATAAACAAAAAAGGAAATCAACAAGGGAACCATCAGTAAACATAACATTCAGTTTTAAAATAATATACACATTTCAAATGTTATATCATTGGGTATGTACAGTGTTGTAACAATGTGCAAGTAGTTGAAGTATGAAAGGGAAAATAAAAACAGATTTTTAAATAGTTGTATTTACAATGATTGCGCTCCACTGGTTGCCCTGTTCTCATGACAACGGGCCACACATCTTGCTGCTGTGATTACACACTGCAGTATTTCACCTAACAGATATGGGAGTTTATCAATGTTTGATTTGTTTTCAAATTCTTTGTGGGTCTGCGTGATCTGTGGGAAATATGTATCTCTAATGTGGTTAGGAGGTGCAGCTCAGTTTCCACCTCATTTTTTTTGGGCAGTGTGCACATAGCCTGTCTTCTCTTGAGAGCCAGGTCTACCTACGGTGGCCTTTCTCAATAGCAAGGCTATGCTCACGGAGTCTGTACATAGTCAAAGCTTTCCTTAAGTTTGGGTCAGTCACAGTGGTCAGGTATGCTGCCACTGTGTTCTCTCTATTCAGGGCCAAATAGCTTTCCTCAGTTTTTTATGTTTTGTTTGATTCTTTCCATTGTGTCAAATAGTTATCTTTTACATTTACTTGGGATAATGTGGCTGAAGGGACTTATCTCCAGGTTCATCTCTTTGTAGGGGAGGGTTTTGTGGTGTAATGTGTGGGCATCGCTTCCTTTTTAGGTGATTTTTAGAATTGAACAGCTCTTTTCTGGATTTTGCTAACTTAGCGGGTATAGTCCTAATTCTGCTCTGCATGCATTGTTTTAGGTTGTACACAAAGTATATTTTTGCAGAATTCTGAATGCAGAGTCTCAATTGGGTGTTTGTCCCATTTTGTGAATTCTTAGTTGGTGAGTGGACCAGATCGATAACTTGATTGAAGTATTTCTTTTTTTGCCAGATCATAATTGGGATGTTGAGTTTCATGTTCCTTTTGGATGGCATAGAAGACCCTTCTTGCCTTGTCTGTACATGGTAATAATAATATATCTTGGTTTCTTTAGGCTTTTGTGGACTTCTTTTCTCGTGGACTTCAGGAAGAGTACAAGGCCAAGGGAATCATTGTCCAGGTGAGAACTCTTCCTGTTTACCTGGGCCACTTTCAGCAGGACACCACGTTGGCCAACGTTCAGGTAGAATTATATTATGTAGAACAGACATGCCTCTCTGTCAGGTAGAATAGGCATGGGATAAGGGATTCCGTCAGCTCTATTCATGGCATTTCTATCTGCAACGTTCCACAACAGAACATGGCCCTGTTCGCTACTTGTTGCTGTCTGACTTCTCCGTCAGTTAAACAAAGCTAGCTATGGTGGCTACACTGTACACTATTCAACTCATCGTCAAGCCTTTGATTTGAATCAACTCATCGTCAAGCCTTAGATTTGATCCCTTTGGGTCCACAGATCCTGGATTGGGAAACACTAAGTTGTCTCAAGTCTTCTTTTTAACGTGGATATTGTTGCTGTATGTACATTGTTTAATTTTCAGCAAACCTTTTTCTGTCTTTCTCTCATCTTTTTGTTTTCTAGAGCGTGCTGCCCTTCTTTGTGGCCACCAAGATGACCCGTATCAGAAAGCCTACCCTGGACAAGCCCACCCCCGAGCGCTATGTGGCCGCTGAGCTGACCACCATCGGACTGCAGGACCAGACCAACGGATACTTCCCCCACGCTGTCATGGTACGGATCTCCCTTAGTTTTTATTTTGTTTTAAAACTGTTTTGAAAATGAAAAATGTATGTTCTTGTTGGACAATTCCAGGTACAGTTGAAGTCGGAAGTTTACGTAAACCTACATTTAAACTCAGTTTTTCACAATTCCTGACATTTAATCCTAGTAAAAATGTCCTGTCTTAGGTCAGTTAGGATCATACCTTTTATTTTAAGAATGTGAAATGTCAGAATAATAGTAGAGTGATGTATTTCATCACATTCCCAGTGGGTCAGATGTTTACATGCACTTAATTAGTATTTGGTTGTGTGTAGATTGATGGGTGAAAACAATTTAACACATTTTAGAATAAGGCTGTAATGTAACAGAATGTGAAAAGTCAAGGGGTCTGAATACTTTCTGAAGGCACTGGGTATACTACACATTAAGAACACCTTCCTTAAGTTGCACCTCCCCTTTTTGTCCTCAGAACAGCCTAAATCTTCCGGTTATCTGTTTGTTGTCTTCAGGGCTGGCTGACGACTGTCCTGGTGCCCATTAACCTCGTCATATACTTCGGGGCCAGGATGAACCGAGCCCAGCGCACTGGATACCTGAAGAGGAGGAAGCTGAGGGAACTGGCCAATCAGAGCAATGGGAAGAGTGACAGGCTAAAGAGTGAGTAATAAGAGCTCCATAGCAATGAATGGAGACTAGAAGCTGACAATAGAACTACCATTCAACTACTCTTGACTATGTCCATTTAGATTAGATCTCCTTGATTAGTTGACTAATGGAGTCGAGTGTGTCAGTTTAGGGTTAAAATAATAATGTGAAAGTCTGGGGAAGCCAGACGAGAGGGTTGGGGAACCTTGCATTAGATACTGATGTTGAATATTCACTTAACAGTTTTTTTTTATTTTATTTTGGAAGTGTGTGTGTGTGTGTGTGTGTGTGTGTGTGCCCATATTGATTGAAAGTGTCTGGAACAAAAATAAATGAAAGAAAAGGTCTCATCTCAGCACAGGGAATAGTTATTATTTTTCTATGTGACAAAAATAATTGGTGAGAAGAATCTTTAACCAGGGTGATTTTTGTTGACTATGCTGTAAGTAGTGAAATGGTGGTGGGTGAAATATATTTTATGTACGTAAAAGCAAGCGACATCTTCAGGCACTTTACACAGTATGAAGTGTAGTTTACACAGTATGAAGTGTAGTTTACACAGTATGAAGTGTAGTTTACACAGTATGAAGTGTAGTTTACACAGTATGAAGTGTAGTTTACACAGTATGAAGTGTAGTTTACACAGTGTGGCTGAAAGGTGTACAAGCGTTCAAATCTTAATTCCTCCTGTCCTTGATTCCTAATTTCCTTACCCACCTCTCTTAGCACATTGGAGGAGAGGCTAAAAGGTCCCACCCCTCGGACCGCATCCTCCAATGAGCTTTGAGAGGGAGGAATCAATGACCGGAATAGTCAGATTTGATGGCTTGTAGACGTTTCAGACCTAGCCCATGTAAGGGAGAGCTGGGTATTTGTTGTACTGATGTATTCCTTTTTGTTTCCTGGTTTGTTGTCCAACCTCCGTCTTATAAGGTTTCCATAAAACCCATATCGTTCTCTCCTATCGTTCTCATCCACATGCCTTCCAGTTCATGTTGGTATTGGCCAATGAGAGGGCCAATGAAGTCCTTTATATGGTGCTCTGAACGAGTGACATAGTAGTAGTTCCATTGAACAGCTCATATACTGAAAATACACACTGTTACAGCTCATACTGAAAATACACACTGTTACAGCTCATACTGACAATACACACTGTTACAGCTCATACTGACAATACACACTGTTACAGCTCATATACTGACAATACACACTGTTACAGCTCATGTACTGACAATACACACTGTTACAGCTCATACTGACAATACACACTGTTACAGCTCATGTACTGACAATACACACTGTTGGCGTACAGCTCATGTACTGTATTGCCGATTCCAAAGATTGCCTCTTCGTACAACAACAAGCACAACTATTTCTGATTGTTTGTATGGGTGTTGGTCTATGTATGCCTTGGATCTCTGTATGACTTGTTCAGACTAACCGCGGTGCCTTAAGAGTTCTCACGTGTGAAACTTGACCAGTTTTATATGATCAGGAATGTTGAACATGGAATTGCAATGTACTCCTGTCGCTCTCGCTGCTTTGCTCCTGTATAATAATCACAACTTTTCTATGATTTTTATAATAAAATAATACTGTACAATATGTGCTCTGTGTTTTCACTTTGACTTTTCATCGTTTCTGAATATTAATGAACAAGAACTATGCTGTTTAAAAGGGGATTGAACTTTTAAAGTTTATTGCTTGTGTAAAAAAAACTATTGTACTGATATTTGGGATATGTTTTCTCTAAATGTTCCTTCATGGTAAGATTCATGGCACCCTATTCCACTACTCAAGTAGTGTACAACCAATGTGTCCTCCCTCCATCTGGGGACAAGACTATCTCTATTATTATGTCACTTTATGAAATCACAACAGGGACTCCACCGTTGTCATAGAGTTCCAAGAACAGCTAAGCAACATCACTCTCTGGTCATTCCAAATGCAGACAATGTTAAGACGAGTGGTAAGTGGCTACATCTCTGAATATTTAAATAGCTTTCTTTACTTTATTGCTTCTTACTGTATTTCATTTGAGACCTTACAAGGAAATGGATGAATCTGATTAGAGTTTTTTTTCTTTTTGCTATAAATATTTGTTTAATGTTAAAGATGGGCACATTGAATGAAACACCTGCCACTAATATACAGTTGAAGTCGGAAGTTTACATAAGCTTAGGTTGAAGCCATTAACTCATTTTTCAACCACTCCACAGATTTCATGTTAACAAACTATAGTTTTGGCAAGTCTGTTAGGACATCTACTTTGTGCAGACAAGTAATTCTTCCAACAATTGTTTACAGACAGATTATTTCACTTATAATTCACTATATCACAATTCCACCGTCACAAGTTTACATACACTAAGTTGACTGTGCATTTAAACAGCTTGGAAAATTCCAGAAAATTGTCATGGCTTTACAAGCTTCTGATAGGCTAATTGACGTCAATTGGAGGTGTAGATGTATTTCAAGGCCTACCTTTAAACTCTTTGCTCGACATCATGGGAAAAATCAAAAGAAATCATCCAACCTCAGGAAAAATAAAAATAAATTGTAGACCTCCACAAGTCTGTTTAATCCTTGGGAGCAATTTCCAAATGCCTCCTAGAGATGAACATACTTTGGTGTGAAAAGTGCAAATCAATCCCAGAACTACAGAAAAGGACCTTGTGAAGATGCTGGAGGAAACCGGTACAAAAGTATCTATATCCACAGTAAAACGATTCCTATATCAACGTAACCTGAAAGGCCGCTCAGCAAGGAAGAAGCCACTGCTCCAAAACTGCCATAAAAAAGCCAGACTACGGTTTGCAACTGCACATGGGAACAAAGATCTCACTTTTTGGAGAAATGTCCTCTGGGTCTGTAACAAAAATAGAACTGTTTGGCCATAATGACCATCGTTATGTTTGGAGGAAAAAGGGGGAAGCTTGCAAGCTGAAGAACACCATCCCAACCGTGAAGCACGGGGGTGGCAGCATCATGTTGTGGGGGTGCTTTGCTGTTGGAGGCACTGGTGAACATCACAAAATAGATGGCATCATGAGGAAGGAAAATTATGTGGTTATATTGAAGCAACATCTCAAGACATCAGTCAGGAAGTTAAAGCTTGGTCGCAAATGGGTCTTCCAAATGGACAATGACCCCAAGTATACTTCCAAAGTTGTGGCAAAATGGTTTAAGGACATCAAAGTCATGGTATTGGAGTGGTCATCACAAAGCCCTGAACTCAATCCTATAGAAAATGTTTGGGCAGGCGTGTGTGTGAGCTGAAAAGGGCAGGCGTGTGTGTGAGCAAGGAGGCCTACAAACCTGACTCCGTTACAATAGTTCTGTCAGGAGGAACCAAATACTAAAGTGTATGTAAACTTCTGACCCACTGTGAATGTGATGAAATACATCATTCTCTCTATTATTCTGACATTTCACATTCTTAAAATAAAGTGGTGATCCTGACTGACCTAAGACAGGGAATTTTTACTAGTATTAAATGAGTTGAAATGTATTTGGTTAAGGTTTATGCAAACTTCCGACTTCAACTGTATATGAGCTAATGTTTCATTGTGTCTAATTGTGAGGAATGCCTAGATTTTATTGTGTTTGCAATGATTTGGCTTGGAAGGTCTAATCGGAAAGAAGTCCTTTCAAAGCATCCACTTGGCTTTCCACTTATTCTACAGAACAAAAATATAAACGCAATGATTTCATATGAGAAAATGTTAATTATATAAATTCATTAGGCCCTAATCTATGGATTTCACATGACTGGGAATACAGATATGCATCTGTTGGTCACATATACCTTAATAAAAAATGGGCCTCACATTGGGCCTCCAGGATATCGTCACAGTATTTTTGTGCATTGAAATTGCCATTGATGAAATACAATTGTGTTTGTTGACCGTAACTTACACCTGCCCATACCATAACCCCACCGCCACCATGGGGCACTCTGTTCAAAACATTGCGGTTGAGAGGCCGGTTGTACCTACTGCCAGATTATCATAAATAACGTTAGAGGCAGCTTATGGTAGAGAAATTGACATTAAATTCTCTGGAAACCGCTCTGGTGGACATTCCTGCAGTCAGCATGCCAGTTGCACGCTCCCTCAAAACTTCACACATGTGTGGCATTGTGTTGTGTGACAAAATTGCACATTTTAGACTGGCCTTTTATTGTCCCCAGCATAAGGTGCACCTGTGTAATGATCACGCTATTTAATCAGCTTCTGGATATGCCACACCTGTCAGGTGGATGGATTATCTTGGCAAAGGAGAAATGCTCACTAACAGTGATCTAAACAAATGTGTGCAAGCTTTTTGTGCATATGGAACATTTCTGGGATCTTTTATTTCCCTCATCAATCTACACATAATACCCCATAATGACAAAGCAAAAACAGGTTTTTAGACTTTTGCTTATTTATTAACCTTTTACTCAGTACTTTGTTGAAGCACCCTTTGGCAGCGATTACAGCATTGAGTCTTCTTGGGTATGACGCTACAAGCTTGGCACATCTGCATTTGGGGAGTTTCTCCCATTATTCTCTGCAGATCCTCTCAAGCTCTGTCAGGTTGGATGGGGAGCGTCGCTGCACAGCTATTTTCAGGTTTCTCCAGAGCTGTTCGATCGGGTTCAAGTCCGGGCTCTGGCTAGGCCACTCAAGGACATTCAGAGACTTGTCCCGAAGCCACTCCTGCGTTGTCTTTGCTGTCTGCTTAGGGTCTTGTCTTGTTGAAAGGTGAACCTTCACCTCAGTCTGAGGTCCTGAGCGCTCTGTAGCAGGTTTTCATCAAGGATCTCTCTGTACTTTGCTCCGTTCATCTTTCCCCATTGATCCTGACCAGTCTCCCAGTCCCTGCCGCTGAAAAACATCCCTACAGCATGATGCTGCCACCACCATGCTTCACTGTAGGGATGGTGCCAGGTTTCCTCCTGACGCGATGCTTAGCATTCAGGCCAAAGAGTTCAATCTTGGTTTCATCAGACCAGAGAGTCTTGTTTCTCATGGTCTGAGATTCTTTAGGTTCCTTTTGGCAAACTCCAAGCGGGCTGTCATGCCTTTTACTGAGGAGTGGCTTCTGTCTGGCCATAAAGGCCTGATTGCACAGAGGAACTCTGGAGCTCTGTCAGTGACCATCTGGTTCTTGGTCACCTCCCTGACCAAGTCCCTTCTCCACCGATTGCTCAGTTTGGCCTGGTGGACAGCTCTAGGAACAGTCTTGGTGGTTCCAAACTTCTTCCATTTACGAATGATGGAGGCCACTGTGTTCTTGGGGACCTTCAATGCTGCAGAAATGTTTTGGTACCCTTCCCCAGATCTGTGCCTCAACACAATCCTGTCGCGGAGCTCTATGGACAATTCCTTTGACCTCATGGCTTGGTTTTTGCTCTGACATGCACTGTCAACTGTGGGACCTTATATAGACGTGTGTGTGCCTTTTTCAAATCATGTTCAGTCAATTGAATTTACCACAGGTAGTGTCCAATCAAGTTGTAGAAACATCTCAAGGATAATAAATGGAAACAGGATGCACCTGAGCTCAATTTCAAGTCTCGTAGCAAAGGGTCTGAATACTTATCTAAATAAGGTATTTCAGTTTTTTTAATACATTTGTAAAAATGTCTAAACCTGTTTTCGCTTTGTCAGTAGGCCTATGGGGTTTTATATAGGTTACAGCCTTATTCTAAAATGTTACAAAATATGGGGAAAGTCAAGGGGTCTGAATACTTTCCGAAGGCACTGTAGCTCTCTGCTTACCCCAGGTAGGCTAAACCTCTGGGTGTTTATGATACCTGAGCTCTGAAGATATAGAATATAGACATATTTGATTGACATATGAACCAAACCGAGACAACCTCACAATATCACATTTTTTGTTATTTATGATATAACATTTACAGCTTTAAATAGATAATATTATTTTGGGACTTTGTAAAATTGTTGGACTGTTGATGACTGCATAATTAGTAAATAGGAACCATGCATTTAGTTGAAGTTCTAGGGGGACTTATTTCAAGTAACACATGATAGAGCTCCTCTGTAGCTAGCTTTTACTTTTCTCTAATCCATTTGTTAACAAACAAGCAAGAAAGCGATATTTAATACCAACATAAATTCAGAGACCTTCATAGACCATGTTCGAATCTAGTGATGCACTTTACTCAAGCTATAAGTTAGTAGCTCGCTAAACGCGCTACTTGTGTTTTCCTAGCTAGTTAGCTTGTAGGTAGCTTATAAAGTATTGCAATTTATTTTGTGCATTTTTATTCTAAACTGTGTTCTTGGAACAGAATGATATCTGTCTGTCCAAATAAAATACATTTTAAACACAACCAGCTCGCTGGCTTCAGAGAACCTGCAGTTTGATGTTGTTACACAACGTTGGCCTCTAGGTGGCGGTATACGCAAGCCAAAAAGTGACTGACTGCTCGTTCCAGACTAGTTTCAATCCTCTTGGGACCTCTAATAATGGTCCTCAACCGGAGGTAATGTCGGATAAACTCCAGGGTCCAGGGTTCGTGAGCCAAACCACTGCCCAAACAAACACGTCCAACAGGTCTCTGTCATACTGACTAATTTAAACCAGGGCACATGTTCACAAAGCGTTTCAAAATAGTCTGCTCTAGGATCAGTTTTACCTTTTCAGATAATAATTAATAACATTATTTTGACGGGACGGGGGGCAGATCCTAGATCAGCACTCCTACTCTGAGACGCTTTACGAATACAAACCCAACTCTCTTCAACTGTTTAGAGACGTTCCATCCATGGTAATATGGGTGTTTTTAAATAATCTTATGGAGGCATATACATTTTCTTTGGTAGGAGCAACAGGTGTAGACCTTACAGTGAAATGCTTACTTACAAGCCATTAACCAACAATGCTTTAAGAAGTTTAAATAAAAAAATAAAAATAATAATAATAATAATTAAACAGCAGCAGTAAAATAACAATAGCGAGGCTTTATACAGGAAGTACCGGTACAGAGTCAATGTGAGGAGGTTATATACAGGAAGTACCGGTACAGAGTCAATGTGAGGAGGCACCGGTTAGTTGAGGTAATTGAGGTAATATGTACATGTAGGTAGAGTTAAAGTGACTATGCATAGATAATAAACAGAGTAGCAGCAGCGTAAAAGAGTAGTCTGGTGGCCCTTTGATTAGCTGTTCATGAGTCTTATGGCTTGGGGGTAGAAGCTGTTGAGACAACCAAATCTGCCTTTTACCCATTTTAAACTGCTTCCCCCTTCAACAATCCTCTACTCCCCCTAGACTGAGTCTGATCCCTGGGTTGCTAACCTCAGATGAGGCTGACTGGACCTTCAGTAAACTGCTAGCAGAGCTGCCCTCAGAAGACCAACTACAGGCCGGGTAGGTCAACAATCATGATAATCACAGTCATTCACATAGCCTACAGAGGTGAGCAAACTGGTTTTTTAACGGGTGCCATGTTGGCGTTGGAAGTTTCTCCCAATTAGAACACACACCTTTATAGCCTGGCTTTATGTGGACTACTCAAGCGAGGCTTTAAATAAACTCTACATGACTAAGGCGGTGTCCCAAATGGCAGCCTATTCTCTATAAAGTGCAACACTTTTAACCAGAGCTTTATGGGTCCTGGTCCAAAGTAGTGCACTCACTGTACAGGGAGTAGGGTGCCATTTGGAACACAGCCCATGACTAAGTAGGGTTCTGTTTACCTTTGTTCCGATATCGTCTTTTTATGGGTACAGTAAAAGGTTTTGTTTTTAGCTGTAATAAATGAAATTACATGTCAATATTTGCTTTGGGTCTGGTGTGTGTACTGTGAAGTCTAAACTCAGTGGGACGATGTTTTGGCTTCGGGTAGGTTTTCTTTAATAAATGCCCAAGTGGAACTCTTTGAGAAATGTATTAGTGCTTGCTTCCATAGCAAGGATAAATGAAGCAGGGTTTTATAAAGATGACCTTGGAACTGCAGGTTTCCCACATTTGGGGGAAACATTTTGATTGTACAAAATAGTTCAAATCATGAAAATGTCGCCCTTGGAGTAAAACAAAGCCCACACACACTATGACCAAATTACTCAGCCCACACACTGCCAAATATGGATGATGATGATGATGATGGTAATTGCACTCCAGTCTCCTTTTCACCTGAGTTACTTAACAAAAGGTACTTCTCATTAGGTGGTCCAGGTAAGTCATGACCTAGGCGACGACATCGCGGATTCCCATCAGACCAACTCCTTGAATGCTCTACTCCTTGAAGTTTGCAGTTGGCGCCATTTTGCTCAAAACATATTATTTTACACGTTTGTGTGTGTACTTTACTGTATTTATACTTGGGATATCGCTTTTCAACATTAAAAGTAAAAACATTTGCTTGAGGACGTCTTAAAATGCTAAATATATTACAAGTATACATCACCATTCCAGTTAAGTTATCGGGACCTGAAAATAAACACTTTGGTTGTTACAAATCACTAGACAATATTATTCTGGTTCTTGCCAGAGCACAACTAGTCGTAATCTCTCCTATTAGATTTTTTTGTAGTACTTTTACACCTTTTTTCTCCACAATTTCGTGATATCCAATTGATAGTTAGTCTAGTCCAATCGCTTCAACTCCCCTACGGACTCGGGAGAGGCGAAGGTTGAGAGCCATGCGTCCTCTGAAACACAACCCTGCCAAGCCGCACTGCTTCGTGACACAATGCTTGCTTAACACCGAATCTGCACCAATGTGTCGGAGGAAACTCGGTCCAGCTGGCAACCGAAGTCAGCTTGCAGGCACCCGGTCCGCCATAAGGAGTTGCTAGAGCGCGATGGAACAAGGAAATAATATAAGGTGCTGTGGACTGATGAAACAAAGATTGAGTTATTTGGTCATAACAAGGGGTGTTATGCATGGCGGCAAAAGAACACAGCGTTCCAAGAAAAACACTTGCTACCCACAGTAAAATTTGGTGGGGGTTCCATCATGATGTGGGATGATTTGAAGCGGGCTGTCCATGCTCGGCAACCATCAAACCTAACTGAACTGGAGATGTTTTGTAAGGAGGAGTGGTCCAAAATACCTTAATCCAGAATCCAGACACTCATTAGAGGCTATAGGAAGCGTCTAGAGGCTGTTATTTGAGCAAAAGGAGGCTCTACTAAACATTGATGTGATTTTTCTGTTGGGGTGCCCAAATTTATGCACCTGTCTAATTTCGTTTTTATGCATATTGCACATTTTCCGTTAATCCAATAAACCTAATTTCACTACTGAAATATTACTGTGTCCATCAGTTATTTGATAGATCAAAATGAAATTGCTGATCCAAACACCCAATTATTTATAAATGGAAATCATGGAAATTGTCAGGGGTGCCCAAACTTTTTCATACGACTGTAAATATTCAGTTAAATGTACAGGTAAGTTAATATTTGCATGGTTACATTAGCTGTACAGTTAAATAACAGGAAGAGATACTTAAATAGCTAAATGTGTGTATGATATAATTTAGGGTAATAATAGTAATTCCCTTAAAATACAGTCCTTAGTGCGCAGGGTTTAATTACAGATAAATGCACTTATTGCACATTCAATATACTAAAAGCAATGGAAAAAGATACAACTGACAGGATACTAATATGCATTCCTGAGTGAATGACTATGTTGGCGCCCCAGCACACCACTGCAAAAAAGATGGCATCACAGACTGGGAGAAGGTATGCAGTAGTTTACTGCACACGTTGAAGGACCTGAGCCTCCCCAGAAAGTAGTCGGCTCTGGGCCATTTTGTACAGGGCCCCGGTGTTACCAGCCCATTCCAGCCTGTTGTCCATATGGACTCCCAGGAACTTGTATGACCCAACCATTTCCACATCCATCCCCTGTATAGGTACTGCAGTCAGTTTTGCTGATGTTGAGCTGAAGGTGTGTTCTGCTCACACCACAACAAAAAGTAATTGATTGTGCTCCTGTACTCCTCCTCCTGCCCACCCCTGATGCACCCTACAATTGCGGAGTCATCCGAGAACTTCTGTAGGTGGCATGTTTCAGAGTTATATTTGAAGTCCGAGGTGTAGAGGGTGAACAGGAAGGGAGACAGGACCGTTCCCTGGGAGGCCCCTTTGTTGCTCACTGCCCGTTCTGACACAGCTCTGGTCAGGTAGTCCGTGACCCAGGAGACTAAGGGTTCTTCCACTTTCATCCTCTTCAGCTTCGTCTTCTCACTCAGTAGCAGGGGTTGAATGGTGTTGAAGGCACTGGAGAAGTAAAAAAACATAACCCTCACAGTGCAACCTGCGTTGTCCAGGTGAGAGTAGGCCCTCTGCAGAAGGTAGATGATTGCATCATCCACCCCGATGTTGCGCTGATATGCGAACTGCAAGGGGTCCAGTGATGTACACACCAGGGGTCTGAGGTGAGCGAGGACTAACCTTTCCAGGGTCTTCATGATGTGGGATGTTAGCACTACAGGTCTGAAGTCATTCAGGACAGTGGGGTGCACCTTCTTGGGCACTGGGACCAGGCAGGATGTTTTCCACAGCACAGGGACCCTTTCCAAGGTTGAAGGGTCGCTGGAGTATTCCCAAACAGTTGGTCAGCATAGACCCTAAGCACCCTTGGGCTGATAACATCAGGGCCCGCCGATTTCCACTGATGTAGTCTCTCCAGCTCTCTCTTCAATTGGTTGGTGTTGAAAGCCAGCCCAGGTGGGGGGAAGGGCGGTGTTGAGGATCAGTCCAGTGGGGGTGGAGGTGGGGAGGGGGTCGCTGATTGTCTCAACAGAGGTGTTGTGAGCAAAGTGGGGGTGGGACAACCGTGAGGGTGTGTGGCCTGGGGAGCTGGAGGGGAGGTGGACAGGGCCAATATCGAACCTGTTAAAAAATTGGTTCAATAATCTGTTGTTAACTAATAAAGCCAGCCCCCCTCACTCTTACCAGAAGAAGCGCCATCCCTGTCCACTCTGATGGTCTGGAAACCACCGATAGTTACGTTCTCTATGGGGATGTTATCATTCAGCCATGTTTCAGTGAAGCACAATAGGCTTGCTTCCCGGTATTCTCTTTGCCCATGGACCAGACCTTCAAGCTCATCCACCTTGTTATGTAGCGATCTCACGTTGCCCATAATGATATACTGTGCAGCCGGCTTGTACTTCCTCAGCTTTGCCTTACACTTCAATCCCACACCGTCCGGAATTACAAACTTTTCCCTGGAGTGCAGCAGCGCTGAGTGTGCTAAATCCAGGAGCTGGGCTCGGTTGTAAATAATTGAGGACTCGCGTGTACGTTCAGTGCTGAGAAAAATAAAAAGTGACTCAGTGATAAAAAGGACAGTTAAAACCTTTGTAAAACAGTAGAACTCCATAATCCTGAACTATTATAGTTCAACTGTTGCAAAAATAACTCACGAAAAATGGATGAAAAACATACTAAAACAACAATTAACGCACAAACAATGGGAGCTGCTTAACAGGCGACCAGCAGGGCGGCGCCAATCAGTACATACTGACCCTACCACCTCCCTAACAAACGCTAAGTTAAACATAGTGGTTTATAAACATTGAACATGAGTTCAAAACCATCTACCACAGTACATAACCTCCCTCACCCTGCCTTTCCTTGCTCCCTTCCTCAGATGCACCCGTTGTTGGTCGTAGAGAAGGTGAGCGGCCACCGCTTCAACTCGCTGCTGTGTAACCTCACAGGAACTGCAAGGACAGCATCGGCTGGCACAGTGACGACGAGGCCGCGCTGGGCACGCAGCCCACCATCACCTCCTTCAGCCTGGGAGATTTGGACTCCGCAAGAAGCCCCCGCCTTTAAGACTGGGACCAGGGGGAGGGAGGTGGGAGGGGTGGCAGAGGGATGGAAGCGACTCGCAGATATGAGGGGGTTCAGCCCCTTGTAACACTGGAGGAGAGATTGGTTACAATAGTGTAAGGATAAGGTTAGAACAGTGATTCTCAACTGTACCCCAATCCAATTTTGCTCTGTTTGGAGTACCCCAAAAATGCCCTCTCAGTAGGCCTATGTTCTAATGGGTCTTGCCAAGTACCCCTGACCGACCGACCGACCGGTGTAAATTTGTCCTTTGGTCTGGAGTCCAAATTTGAGATTTTTGGTTCCAACCGCAACCAAATTTAGATGGTTTGGGATGAGTCGGACCGCAGTGAAGGAAAAGCATCCAACAAGTGCCTAGCATATGTGGGAAGTCCTTCAAGACTGACAGAAAAGCATTCCAGGTGAAGCTTGTTGAGAGAATGCCAAGAGTGTGCGAAGCTGTCATCAAGGGTGGCTATTTGAAGAATCTCAAATATAAAATATATTTTGATTTGTTTAACATTTTTTGGTTACTACATGAATCCATATGTGTTATGTAATTGTTTTGATGTCTTCACTTTTATTCTACAATGTAAAAAATGCAAATAAAGAATAACCCTTGAATGAGTAATATTCTAAACTTTTGGCCCCCAGTGTATGTCCAACACAGGATGACTGTCAGGCTGGCCCAGCCAATCAAACAGAGAAACAAGCCCCAACCACACCATATTTGTCCATCGATCCGTACCAATATACAGTGCACTCTGAGTTTATAGTGATCATCTGCTTATAGTCACTCATTAATGTGATCACTATAATAGGAATTCACTGCCTCAGCAAGACAGCAACTTTGGGCCCCAAAATTACGGATTGAGACAATGCTTTTTTTTAATGGGAGTCATCCGTTGACAGAATTGGACTTTTTACATTGTTGACGTGTATGATTTCATCCATGTTCATTTATTTCTGTGGCCTTTGCCTCGCACTGCCATGATAATAGTTATTGAACATAATGCCATTTTTACCTTATACTAATTTATGAAGATTAACCAGTGTCTCTGTTTATTATATAATTAAGCCGACAAGGTTGACTGGCATTATTCAGCATTTCAAACTTTCCCATCCCGGAGTTTATTTTAAGGTTGTTAAACACTGATCTAAGTCAATGGAAAATGTTTCAGGATGCAAAATCCTGCGCTTTATCGGCCTTGCCAGGACAAACAACCCATTTAGCAGACTGTATGTGTGTGTGTGTGTGTGGCTCTCATCATATGGTGTGTGTGTGTGATCACAGGCTTCGTCCTAGTGGGAGACGTGACGTATCAGACAACAAAGACTCTAAAGGGAGGAACATAATGTCTGTCTCTGTGGCTCTGGACTAAGAGCATAATTTATGTCTCTGAGAGATCCTTGGTGAAAGACAGAACATTCTGAGACTGAAGGAAGAAATCAGTGGGAGAGACTTATGAGTGGAAAATTGCAGTATGATTTGTCACGCTGTGTGTGTGTCACGGCATGGGATGTGGAGAGACCAAGACGCAGCGCAGGGATAGTAGTTCGACATTGAATTTTATTTGTACTATATATATATATATATATATATATATATATATATATATAATAGAACAAAATGCGAACTACACGACACAAACACACTATAACTACCGTCACGTTCACCAAAACACACGAAATGAACGGACGTAAAAAAAAGGCACACTTGCTTCTCACCGTGACTGCGACATACATCGATATATAACGATAACGACCCACACCAGCGTGAGGGACAGACTCAACATATATTGGATCCCTAATTAGAGACAACGGGTAGCAGCTGCCTCTAATTAGAGATCCACCCAAAACCCACAAAGAAACAGAAAAGAACGACACTGTCAGACTCTGACCAAGCTACATAGAGAAGCCTATTGCTTCTCTATGGCCAGAGCCTGACAGTGTGTGTGTGTGTGTGTGTGTGTGTTTCAGTAAGCAAGTACAGTGCCTTCAGAAAGTATTCACACCCTTTGACTTTTTCCACATTTTGTTGTGTTACAGCCTGCATTTAAAATGGATTACATTGAGATGTTGTGTCTGATCTAACACACAATACCCCATAATGTCAAAGTGGAGTTTTGCTGTAAGAATCTTTTACAAATTACTTAAAAATGAAAAGCTGAAATTATTTCAGTCAATAAGTATTCAACCCCTTTGTTATATCAAGCCTAAATAAGTTCAGGAGTAAATATGTGCTTAACAAGTCACATAAGTTGCAAGTTGAATGACTACCTCATCTCTGTACTCCACACATACAATTATCTGTAAGGTCCCTTAGTCAAGCAGTGAATATCAAACACAGATTCAACCACAAAGACCAAGGAAGGTTTTCCAATGCCTCACAAAGAATGGCACCTATTGGTAGATGGGTAAAAATAAAAAAGCAGACTGAATATCCCTTTGAGCATGGTGTTATTAATTACACTTTGGATGGTGTATCAATACACCCAGTCACTACAAATATACAGGCCACAATTTGTGCGTCTACAGAGCTGTGTGTCTGAACGGGCAGTGAGCAACACGGGGGCCCCCCAGGGAACGGTTCTGTCCCCCTTCCGAAGTTCTCGGATGACTCTGCAATTGTAGGGAGCATCAGGGGTGGGCAGGAGGAGGAGTACAGGAGCACAATCAACGACTTTGTGGTGTGAGCAGAACCACCTTCAGCTCAACATGCCTGTAACAATCTGTAACAATACTGCCGCAATACTATGTATCATGTATCTGTCTTTTGTGTATTTTCGTTCTGGCATTTTGCACCTGCCCTATGTTTTGTTGTAGCTGCTTGACAAAGAAATTTCTTCTCGGGATCAATAAAGTATCTGTCTATCTATCGTGTACATATTCAGCCATTCACTCATACTATGCAATGCCTTTTTATAGCTTTTTGCACTCCAGACTTTTTTAAATATTTTTTTTTATACTTATTCATACTCCGCACTATGTATAATGTATCGTGTGTCTGTCTTTTGTGTATTTCCTTCTGGCATTTTGCACCTGCCCTGTGTTTTTCATAGCTGCTTGATAAAGAAATTTCCCCTCGGGATCAATAAAGTATCTGTCTATCTAGGCGTCCTTCTTAACTCAGTTGCCGGGAAGGAAGGGAACCGATTAAAGAGTTTAATGGCTGTGATTGGATAAAACTGAGGATGGATCAACAACATTGTAGTTACTCCACAATACTAAACTAAATGCCAGAGTGAGACGTAGGAAGCCTGTACAGAATAAAAAATCTTCAAAAACATGTTTCCTATTTTGCAAGATGGCACTAAAGTAATACTGCCAAAAATTTGGCAAAGCAATTCACAATTTGTCCTCAATACAAAATGTTATGTTTGGGGCAAATCCAACAAAACACATTACTGAGTACCACTCTCCATATTTTCAAGCATAGTGGTGGCTGCTTCATGTTATGGGTATGCTTGTAATCAATCGTTAAGGACTAGGGGGTTTTTCAGGATAAAAAAGAAACGTAATTGAGCTAAGCACAGGCAAAATCCTAGAGGAAAACCTGGTTGTCTGCTTTCCATCAGACACTGGGAGATTAATTCCCCTTTCAGCAGGACAATAACCTAAAACACAAGGCCAGATCAACACTGGAGGTTCTTACCAAGAAGACAATGAATGTTCCTGAGTGACTGAATTACAGTTTTGACTTAAATCTACTTGAAAATCTATTGCAAGACATTGTTGTCTGGCAATGATTAACAACCGATTTGACAGGGTTTGAAGAATTGTGAAAAGAATAATGGGCAAATGTTGCACAATCCAGGTGTGGAAAGCTCTTAGAGAATTACCCAGAAAGCCTCACAGCTGTAATCACTGCCAAAGGTGCTTCTACAAACTATTGACTCAGGAGTGTGAATACTTATGTAAATTAGATATTTCTGTATTTCATTTTCAATAAATGTGCAAAGATGACATGACTTAGTCATTATGGGGTATTGTGTGTGTAGATGGGTGAGAGAAAAATATTGAATCCATTTGAATTCTATAGAGATCAACTGATACAGAATACTGTACATATGACTATCGCTGTTATGGTGGTTCTCTCATACAGTAACAATGCTGTGTGATGGAAGAGAGTTCCCAGACAGACTGGTGG